>JAOXYM010000021.1:16167043-16179305 GCA_028567055.1 Leptatherina wallacei
GCGCGAGCCCTGAGGGCACCACCGGAAGTGGAGGGACCGGTGGGGCGTCCTGCCCCAGCGGAGCAGGCGGTGGGGACAGCGCAGTGCGCAGCTGCTGGGCACTGGGAGAGACCATGTTACGAACGTGGGAAACAACAGTAAGATAGATGCTCTCACTCCCTTGTACCATAACGCCACCTAGTGGTGGGCGGTAAACCCTGCAAAGTGAACACATTGCATCAATCATGCTATTCACCTACTGTAGCCTATGTGAAAATACATTATTCTGCTATTTTTATTCTTAAAAAAAGTTCAATCTTTTCATTTTTCTGTGAATTTTTCTTTTTAAAAAAACGAAACAAAAACGTTTAGATATGTGTGCATGCAGATGTTTTCATACACTGTAGGAACTTTGTGGTTACCTGCATTGCTTCGTTGCTTCGCGTGATCGAGTATTTTGCATAGATGCGCGTTCCCGCATCCGCGCCCCCGCGGCAGAAAAAACACGTGGCCCTATCAGACCAATCATTTATTTGTAACAGCGGTTTTATGCGCGTTCCCGTTGGCGGGGGAGAAGAGAGGACAGAAGGCGGCAGGAAGACAAATAAAGCCCCATAATACACTATTGAGAAAGTCCTAACACAAAACACCGCTGAAATGTCAGAGGAAAAGCCAAAGGTAAGATGTTTAGACCTACGGAGCTCTTTATTTGTAATGATAATTCAGTCCAGCTCCTGCAAAACCGTTTCTCAGATGTGCAATGTAAAATGGCCTGGTTTGCACGTTTCTCTAATTCGGCGCAGTGTTTGTTTCGCAAATGAATGAGTTCCCGCACACCCTTCCTTTCCTTTTAATACGCTTAACACCGCACGGCGTTGATGAAAATAAGAAATACTTGTCCTGCTAAGTTGGCATTTTGAATGATGTTCGCAGAATTGCCAATTACACCATGATTGTTATTTGCGGATTTTTTTCCTTTGTCGAAATGGGACCACGCTACATCCGCAACCCCGAAAATGCCGCAGCGGCAAAAGTGCGCAAATGGAGATGACGCACTCCTTTTTAAACGCATGTGGCCGCACTATTCATTCATGTTTATTTTATGCCAGTGCTTTTTTGACCACTTCACAACCAAACAAAGCTGATGGCAGCATTAGCCGGCAGTTAGCTCCACCTCAGTCTGAAGGGCTGGCGTGCCATCCACCTAGCACGGTGCTAATCATGCTAACGTTAGCATCTGCGTCTGACCAAAGTACGAACATTTTAGCTATTCTTACTTGATAAAGTCGTTCAGCTAACGATATCGTGCCCCTCCCCCTTAAAAAATAAAATAAAAACGATTCTCAAAGGCGATACAATCTTGTATCTACATATGGTAATACATTTCAATGATGGATTTATGGTGATCACACAACAAAAGTAAAAAAAAAATTGTTCAGCAAGTTAAGAGGCATATTTAGTTTAAATAAACCCACCTACACAGTTTTTGTTTTGATCATCCAAGCATTATTATTGTTGCTGTTAATTATATCTAAATGTTACAACGTTTGGCCCCTGTTACGAAAATGTATGATCTCATGTGAAATAGCAGGGAGCTGCGTTTTGGTAACATGTCAATGATTGCATATTTATGTTATTGCTATACAGCTTAAACGCTACAGTGTGGGGGTTGCAAAACTTGATGTGCCAGGTTTGTGTCTGACCTCAAGTAATGCATTATAGCCTACTTGTATTTTTTTTCCCTTCCCACTATAAGTATGTTCTATTTAAAATGTATCCTGAATAATGGGGCCATTGCTGTTTCACAACGAGCCATAGTGGTGTTTCATCTTATCTGAATTTACTTTTAAGTTACAAGCTGTGTATAGCAATGTAGATAAATGTATATTTCATTCAGAAGCACCATACTAACTGATCTGAACATAAGCTTCTAACTATAGTTGCTGTTATTTATCATTGTGATTGAAAACCAGTTGTTTTATGCAGTGTTGAACATGTTTTCCTCTGCAGGAAGGAGTAAAGACCGAGAATGATCACATCAACCTTAAGGTTGCAGGACAAGATGGGTCAGTGGTCCAATTCAAAATCAAAAGACACACGCCGCTCAGCAAACTAATGAAGGCATATTGTGAACGACAGGTGAGCTTAAGGCCTGAGTGGCTGCTCTTGAATTCCGCCTAAAGGATGTGTCTTTCTCAGTTGTCCTACTAAGCAGTTGTGCATTTCAGGTTGCTGTTCTTCCACCAAATATTTGGACATGGGTTCATTTTCTTTTGTTTTTATATGCAGGGTCTTTCAATAAGGCAGATCAGGTTCAGGTTTGACGGCCAGCCCATTAATGAGACGGATACACCCGCACAGGTAGAATTTAAATCTGTATACCATATGAATACTTTTCTGCACAGCATCATAAAAGTTTGCCGTTCAGTTGAACACCGATTGCAAAATTCATACATCTCTCAAATTTCTTAAAAACTTCCTGCATACCGTATCTCACCCATACAAAGTTTTGCCTTAATTATTGTTTATAATCACTTAATGGATTATATGATCTCATGTCGTTCTCAGCTGGAGATGGAAGACGAAGACACCATAGATGTTTTCCAGCAGCAGACAGGCGGGCGCTGCTAAGCTCTACCCATCTCATTGACGGCCACCTTCAGACCACGCCCTCAACCACCCTCACTTTCTCTCCCTCCCCATCGCTCCTCTCAGTTCATTATTATAATTATTATTATTGTTATTATTATTTCCTCAGTTTAAAGATGTCCGTCATGGTTTGTTTTTTCTTTGCCAGGTGTGTAGGAAGGGCTCCATAGCTGTTTATGTGCTGTCCAAGTCAGGACTGAACTTTTGTGTGTCAACAGTCTTTCTGCTGGCCATTCAGGGCAATCTTTTCCTTTTTTTTTGCGCTGCAGGCTGTAATTGGACCAACAGCTCATCACCGATCCTCATGGTTTGGCGCCGCTTCTGGTTCACTGTCCAGTGAAAACCTAGTATCAAGTAGTTTGTGATGATTTCAGCTATTAGGGTATGGAGCTCTGCAAGTTTGTTTCCAGGGGTCACAGTCCGTGAGCATGAAAATATTTTGAAGTGGAAGCACTGCCTGAACTCGATACACACCTACTTGCCATTTCACTTTGGTTTCTTGTATTTTTTTGTTTTGTGGTCTGAATGAAGACTGTCATGTATTTTAATTCACTGCATTTTAGATGCTTCTGCATTGTTTTTTGTACTTTGTCTCTTGTTTTAAGAACTTTGACACCCTCGGGACTTATGAATTTATTTTCTTTCTTGTACAGAAGTATCAGAATGGGTGTTGGATTAAAAATAGTTGGGGTTGGACCAATCATCCAAAGACAGAACATCAGCTTCATAATTGATGTACATCTCTATAAGAGCTAACTGCAAGTTCAAAACTGTCTCAGTTAAAGGTGAATTGCACCAGTGTTTTTCCCTTCCTCTTCCACAGCTAATAACTCGGAAGGATTGTTTGTGGTTGTCGGTGAGGCAGATGGCTACTTGCTAAGATGGATATGCTTGTTTAGGGGACAAAGTTATAACATTGAGGTACATCCTAGTTGGACTGGGTTGGAGTTTTCTGTGTTAGGGTAGTCCTTTGAGGCAGAGTACATAACAGCCCCACTCTCTATTTAATGATGACTTGGGCAGTGCGTTTTCCCTAAAGTTGTTTTCCAGTGCTGTTTTGGGGTCAGCTGTCACATCTCTGTATTGCTGTACATGTGGACTGGTCTTACAACTGGCGCTAGATGGGCTCTGAAGGGAGAGCAGCTTCGAGTTTGAGCAAGAATACCCAACAAAACCAGAATGTTGTTAACACGCATCAGACACTTCTCACATGTATTTCCACTGATGAAATATTGTTTCCGGTGTTTTTATTTAAAAAGTGCTGCAGTGTTAAAGTGGAGATATCTCAGTTATGAGTGTCTTTGCTAATTTACTATTCAGAGAGAGGCGTGTGTATTTTGTTGCATATCAGGAGGGCAGGGAGGTCAACCAATACAGACTGGGAGATGAGTGTTCTGCGTCCACAGGGCCCTGTTCTTCATACGAAGGTCACCCAAGTTGGCTTTATTTTACCCTTTAAGACATGATACAAACTTGGATTTTATTTTCAGTTCAGTCCGGTTGAAATGTTTTGCTGCTGAAGCAGCTAATTCTTGAGCTGAAAACCTGCAAAAAATGCAAACAAATTTAGGGGAGTTGGATCCTGACGGTTGTTTTTAAATTTGTTACATCGGTCAGAAGAGGTTGCACCTGTCTTTTCAGGCACCAGCTAATCAGTTGAGTGTTGAAACAGGTTAAGAGTTAAGTAAAATTCCTACTTACCAAACAGTACAGCAAAAGAAGTACAGCTGGAAATATGTTCCTCAGTCTTTTTAGACGGGTGCAGTCCTTTTCCCACTTGTATATGAAACTGTCCTCATCCATGTTTTTCAGCTGTATTTTTGTATGCATTCTATATAATAGTCAAGTTAATGCCAGTATCCAGACATTTTTTGTAATGAATATATATACCTGCCTTCTGCCATTACAAATGCTAATTTTGTGGTTCACTTTGACCAATGGGAAGACACTTTATCTGACACCCCGACTCTTATCCTCCTTTAGTCATTTTAACAAACACCTGTCAAACTTGTGCGGTACAGAGATATTAAATCTTTGCACCACAGGCGTCTGCACGAACGAATCACAGGTAATGATTGTGATTTCAGCTTTCCTTGCATAAAATAAGAGCACAGTTATCAATGCCAACAGCCTTCCACCTACATTGTAAGAACTGAGTTAGCTGGACAATGGTCTTTTTGGCATTCAGCTTAACTTCACTATAATGTATGAAGAACGGGTTCCAGGTCTCGTCATGTTATTTGTTTCTCTACTGATTTGTACATTATTTGTGGTCTTTTACTACTGTATACAATAAATATAGTTTGGTACTCAGATTTGCTGTTGGATACTTCATTATTTTTGTGTACTTTTAAAAAAGCAGGTCAATGTAGAAGTGTTTGTTCTGTGTATAATGACTCCTGATATAACTTCAATCAACGTCCTGTGAGTTTTTATGAATATTTGTATAACTGAAAAGCCCGAAAGGACAGAGGAGGCACATTTCGAGTTACTGAACGTGGTCTGTGAAAACGGGATCAGTTGAATTCAGCCATACTGCTGTGGGTTGGTCAGCAGAATCACATTCACTTGGTGTCTGGTAATATAGTTTTTAGTTATTACTGAGTTTCGTACACAAGTACTCCGGATGCTAGTCGATGCACAAACATTGAATAACCATTAGATGGTGCCACTGAGCCACACTACTGTAGTGTAAAAAAAATGGGGCTGCTTAATTCTTAACAAAAATAAATGTTCATAAACCCTAAATATGATGTAGACAAATGCTATATATTCAAATACAAATGGATTACTAACCCTGTGTCAGTTAGTTTGTAACAAATGATCAATAAATTCAACAGGATGAAGCAAGTTTCAACATGTCAAAAACCATAGACCTTTTTACTCAATCCATGATCAGTGATCTACCAAATGGTTGTACCCAGTAGCACTGGAACAGTGATAAGACTGATGAGTCAAACCAGGAATAAGGAAAAGCTTGCATGTGTGGACAATCTACAAAGATTTTCTGCATCTGAAAGGAGTTTAACACCCACTCACTGCCATGTCTGGCAGGAAGAATGATTGATGAATGGATAAAGAAAATGGAGTACAAAGTTTATATCTAATATCGTCATCTATGTGCAGTCTATGATCTTATTGTGGGTATGAAGATAGATGGGAGTGTATTTGCCTTGTAAATATGCTGGTTCGTGAGGGGGAGGGTTCTCAATGAGGACCTGGCACAAGTTGAAATCCCTGTGCACTGTGTATGAAGCTTGTAAAGATAATTCTATGAAAGTGAATGTGTTGGGTGGCTGTGCATTTAAAACTCTTCTTCTAGCGGATTTAAAACAAGTAATTGAGTATTTATGTAATTTATGTTCACTCTGAGAATTAATACGATTTCCAGTAAGTTATATTTACACAACTTTTTGGAAACCATTTGGGTTAGATATCACAGCTGGGTTCATATCATTTGTTCTTAGGTAATATAAAGATGATAAAAGTAATTCCAAATCCATCCACTCAATACTGGACCAAAGATCACATGTCTTTTGTTGTTGGTTTTCGGTTTATTTTCAGTGATAACAACAACAAAAAAAATACTGTTTGCTTCTTGATAGACATTTCCTACACAGTTGCAGGCAGATATTATGTCTGCCTGCCAATCTGTCAGTCTCAGTGTTGTAAGCAAGAGAGTACACATACACAAAATGGAGCAGCCCCTCTGGCAGATCTGTGTAGTCTGATTTGTGGTTGAGGGAGGATGACTGACAGGCTGGTTAGTGATTTGCATGGCTCCAATGTTTAAAAGGAGCTGTAGGTGCAGGATTCTCCTCTCAGATGAGCAGATTTATCTAAGCACAGATGGAGGACTTTCCACCTCTGATACTAATGGACACATGAGTCAAGTAGGTAGCCAGGAAAAAAAAAACTTTGATTTTTAAACTAGGATTCAAATTTTTTACCAAGTTTGTTAAGTAGATACTTTTTCTTAGGGAATTTTTCACTGGAATCAATATGAAGACGTTTTGTTGCGTGTGTTGTCTTAGAGACGAAGAGAGCAATACATTGTGAGTGCAAAAATATCTTCAACATGGAGACATTCGTAGTTGCTGGCAACTGAAACACAGACTTCCCACGATGTCAGCGCTGACATTCGTACTTCTCCTACTGGGTTTATGGGTCTCCAACACAACCACCAACACATGGAGACAATGTACAGGTATTAAACTATTATATTCATTTTGATCTTCTCCGTCTTCAACTTTACACTCTATTGCCTCAGCACAAGTGATGTACAGTTTATAATTGTCTAGTAAATTGTTTACGGTTCCATCTGAAACCTAGAAACCCCCTCCAGCTAAAATTCTTTTGGTTAATTCCAACTGTCTGCATCTGCTCAGTGGGAGTGCTTGTGTGTATGTATGTACGTGTGTTGCATACATTAACATCCACAAGCAAGTACAGACATTGGATGTGGTTAGGAGGAATCCATGACAACACTATACACATCAGAGAGGGTATAGGGGGAATGATTATGTAGCATTTCATTAACCTTGGAGTATCTCTTTTTCATTGGTCTCATTTTCCAGACTATGATATATTAAAAAAGAACCCCACCCTCATTTCATTAAACTCCACCACATCCTGGGGCTTTTCTCACACACCATAATGGGTCAGAGGGGGCATTTTAATGTATTTATTATAGTTTATTGTTGCGGTTCACAAACTTTTTTAATTGCGTTCCCCTTAAAAACAAAGCACAGAATTTATGATGGAAGATTCATTCAGATCACACTGCAATATAAAATGACAAAAGTTTTAATTGCACAAAGGTGTTTTGGATAGATAGATATATACTTTATTGATCCCCGAGGGGAAATTCAATTTTTGGTAAAATTATGTGCGATCCGAAGAAATGTATTATGCATTCTACTTAATACATGACGTATTATAATTATTGATGCACATATCCTCAGAATATTTTCAGCTCTAGTTATGAATATGGATGGATATTTTCAGCTTTTGCAAACTGTTGTATATAATAACATTTTCCTACATTTTGTTTGCAAAAACTTGTGATGAAAGATGTCAAATAGTTGTAGTACATTGCTCTAAAGTAAGTAGTATTTAAGTAGTAGAAATAGTAATAAAAAATATGAAGGAGCATGAAAGTGTACTCTCAAGTAAAGGGAAAATACCTCAAAAATTGTACTCACAATACTTTCACCAGCAATGAGTGGTTTCCCTCCTCCAGTTGTTTAGTTTGATCCCATTTTAGAAACTTGGTGGGGGGTTGAAAACATCTTATTCTTTGTTTATCATTCCTTTCACCCACTTTTATTTATTTCGCAACCTGTTTGGTGGTTCCCAACCCTTAAGTCAGCTGCAACTGGTCCTTAGTGTGGAATGTACACTCTTTTCTCTTTTCTTCTCATTGACCCCAGATTTGTTTCCCCTGGATCTGCTGTCTTTTGTTCTTGAGAGGGACACCTCCAAACTTGTGCCTGGGCTGCGTATGAAGCAGGCGGCTGGGGTGAGGGGTGTTCAGTTTTTGAGCCCTGATACTTCCATGAGCTTTCCCTCCTCGCAGCTTCTGGTGAACTGTGACCTCTTCCCCAAAGAGTTCTCCATTGTTGTGACGTTAAAAATCCCTCGCATCGCACCCAAGGTGAGCAAGTCGAAATATTAGTAGAATGGTGGCAGTATTGTACAGTGTTGTTTGAGTTAAATGTAATTTAATGATGACAGAAGTAACTTTTGCCTTCAAAAAGTTTTGGAAGAAAAGTATTACAAAAACTGCACTCACTGTATGTACAATGTTTAATTAATACACTTATGTTACTTTGCATCAGTACCAAATGTTTATTTCAAAATTGTTTTTCTTTGTCACAGAGAAATGAATATGTCTTTTCATTGCTGGCACCAAACAATGAAAAGAAAAGTGCGGCTGAGGAGAAGAAAGACATTTATGGAAGAAGTTTAGCTAAAGGAGAGCAGCAGAAGGCAAAGAAGCAATTCAAAAGCAATGAGGAACCTGGACGGATCATCCTTGGGCTGAAGATGTCACGAAAACATCTGCACTTCCTTTTTAAAGGTCGCGGTGAGGGTGTGGAGTCCTGGGTGTTTCGAGGCATCCAGCTAGATGATAACCGGTGGCACACTCTTGTTTTGGCTGTTGGTCATGATCGCACGAGGCTCATAGTGGACTGCAGCTCACCTCTAGAAATGTGAGTTGAACTTGACTTTTTCTTTCTATCCCCCGATCGCTGTCTGTCCATCAAATCTTCCTTTCCCCTTGAGGCGTAGAATATCTTTCACCATAATAAAATGCTACTGTTCCAAATCTACCTGCACCCTGCAGTCACATCACAGTAGCTTGACAGTAAGTGATAGATGTTTTTTTTAGTGGAAACTCCCTTCTGGTGCACAGAAGAGCGCACAATCTGTAGCATTTACAGATGTAAAACAATACATGGCTCATGTTCTCGCGTTTCCGTCTTATAAACTGAACAGGGAAAACCTACTTTAATTACAGAGAATTTAGTCAATTTACAGAAGAAAAACAACTTGCTTCAGCTTTTAGAAATAATTATCTTTTATGGCAAACAGTGTTCCCTCCAGGCCTTTCCCCTCAGACCTCAACTTTCAGGAATCCAGATTCCACATAGGCAGTCGGGGGAGATGGAAGGGCTTGTTTTCAGTAAGTTGTATTTGCATCTCAAACTGTGATAAAATTCCTACCAATTATGCTGTCACCTCCAACTACTTTATAATGAATGTCTCACTTGCTGCCCCATGTTCAGGGTCTGCTGCGACAGCTGGTTCTGGTGCCGGGCTCAGATGCCACACATCAAATCTGCCCGTCTTCTGACCCCCAACTAGCAACTCTGTCAGTGCCACCTCTGCTTTTAGATCTGCCTATCAGACCAAGGAAGGATGATAGGCATATGACCTCCCATGGTAATTTACATATTTGATTCACAAGGAATTAGATAAAATATAAACAAGAAATTAACTGTTTTACTATTTTCATTCATGTAATCTGTAAGAAACTGAGGAGCGAGTGTCAGTGGGTTTGGAGAGGTTGTGCTCAGAGTTGCTACAAGGCCAGCTGTGGTTTAATCCGCTCAAGAAGGGTCTCTACCTCTGTGATGGTTCACAGTGGATCACTGTGTTGGAGGGTGAGAAACAGAAAAACCACACACAAGTAGTTTTTTTGTTGTTGTTTGTGTGCAAAGTGACAAAATCATCTTTCCATTCGCACAGATCATAAAAGGTTGGACTATGTATGGGAACATCAGGTCCTCACCACCAGCTCAGAGACACATGATATAGAGGTACTCATACACCTTTGTGTATGTGTTGTGTCCATACTGCTATAATTCTGTGGGAGTTTTGTGATATATAAAAAAAAAAAAAAGATGGTAATGTAACCACACATTTTTTCTTCTGGAAAATCAACAAATACTTTTTTACCCTTTCACACTTCAAAAATAAGAAATCTGTCTTCATAACCATCCTTTCTACTGTGCTCAGCAGCTGTACATATGCAGTCTTACACAAACTATTGTGCAAAATAAATCTCAAATAAAACAGTTGGGAACTGATGCTTGACACAAAACACTTACCTCACGATTTGTCTTTCTTCTGTTCTCCAGATGTTCCAGGTACCTGGCATTGGACTGATGGCTGCTATGGCTCACCGGTCCCCGTCCTCTGGCTCAGCTGTGTATCTATGGACCCACTCAGGCTTCCAGCTCTACCAGAATATAAGCACATATGGGGCTCTGGGTGTGAGACATTTCAGCTTGGGCAAGAGGGTATAACAATATATTACACAAGTCCCTTATTTCTTATAAAAAGCTCTAAATGAACCCATATTCCGTTTGTTTTGTTTTAATGCAGGTATATCTTGTGGTGTCTAATTCTGGGGCCAGATCAGATAAACAATCTAATAAAGACTCAGCAGCAGAATTTTCTGTGATTTACAAGTGGAGCAAAAGAAGAAAAAAGTTTGTGCAGTTTCAGACTCTGCAGACCCACTGTGCACAAGACTGGGAGGCATTTAACATCAATCAAAACACCTACCTTGCTGTTGCCAATCACAGACAAGGTTAAATAACATACACATATATAACAATGTTTCCTTAAACCTGCTAGTTTCAGATATAGCAAAAATCAACTACAGCATTAAATCTCTGACTGGTTTATCTTTCAGGTAACAATAATCACACTATAAACAGTGTGATATACAAGTGGAACAGATCAACAAAATCTTTTGAGATCCACCAGATGCTACCAACTTCAGGGGCCTATGACTGGGAGTTCTTCACAATTGGACCATACCATTTCTTGGTGGTTGCAAATGCTTTTGATGGAGTGACCACTTCTTTAGACTCTGTCATCTATGTTTGGGTTAACGGAAGCTTCCAGGTGTTTCAGACAATTAAGGTATGTGGTGAGAATACATTAACGAAGAAAGAGATGTAGATGGCCTTGAGAGTACCGTGTCTTGTATGCATTTCCTTAAAAAATGTGAACCTTACTGTCCATTACTAATCTGCAGACCGTTTTAACATAGATGGAAGTTAGACTTAATAGCACCTTAATGTAGCACTTTGCTGCATAATTTCCATACCATTCATCTTCTCGGCAGCTGGGCTTTGATTTCCTCTGATGAGATCTATATCTCTGAGATGAGTATGAAAAACCATATTGTCTGCACAGACAGAACGAAGGGCATACAGAGATAAAAGGGAAAAGAGATGGGAAGTGTGTTAATTCATTCAAGACAGGACCAAAAATAGCCCGTGTGGTTTGGCATGATTTGCTTGAGCGATGGCAGTGCTTTGTAACTGATAGTGAAAAATTTCTTTAACTCTTGCCACATTTGATGTGAGTGTGCTGACACATTGATAGCCACGTGAGAAAACGCAGAGAGATATGTGATTAAGGGAAACTCCAACAGCAGATGTGAGGATTCACAAGAACACCTTGGGGCCTCTTGGAAATAAATTACCTGAAATCATCAGAGAAGAGTGAGACTGCAGGCTTTTGACACCTTTTGGGCACTTGAGCTGTGAGATTCAATGATGCAATGTCAAGTCTCTTAATTTACAGGATGAGTGCTAGAAGATTTTGTCAGACAAAATTGGTTCCTAGACATACCTGGCTAAATTGTGGCAGTTTCTTAACTTTTTTGTGTACAGTAGCACTATTTACACATTCCTTATTGACATAATCCTCACTGGTAAGTTCAAAAGAGTAAATGTGAACTCAGTTCTGTTATATTTATTGCCATCCTTCACGAAACCAACCACAAGCAATTTTGTGTTGGTTTTCAGTGACCCTTCCAAACAAATTGTTTGCACTGATGCCTTTTTGATAGATCTACAATAAATGAACTTGAGCTTTAACACATTAAGTTACAATACCTACTGAAACACTGAATATCTAAGTGGTATCTCTATATTAAGCTTCTACCATGTTGATTATCAACCCTCTTTTTAAAACTCCCTTAAAAACCTTCTCATCTTGCCATTTTGATACAAATGTCAACTGGGACTGTTAAGGCAAGGCAAGTTTATTTGTACAGCACATTTCATGTACAGGACAATTCAAGGTGCTTTACATACAAACATTAGAA
>JAOXYM010000021.1:16179405-16191676 GCA_028567055.1 Leptatherina wallacei
AGTGAATAAAGAAAGAAAGAAACCCTCAGTGAAAATATCACTTGTTATCATAAAAGGCTGAAAATAGAAAAGTTTTTCACCCTGATTTAAAACTACTGAGAGTCTCAGCAGACCTGCAGGTTTCTGGGAGTTTGTTCCACAAGTGAGGAGCATAAAAA
Organism: Leptatherina wallacei; assembly: GCA_028567055.1. Taxonomy (NCBI): domain Eukaryota; kingdom Metazoa; phylum Chordata; class Actinopteri; order Atheriniformes; family Atherinidae; genus Leptatherina; species Leptatherina wallacei. The sequence continues at coordinate 16,179,564 of JAOXYM010000021.1, forward strand.
TTGAACGCTGCCTCTCCGTGTTTAGTTCTGACTCTGGGGACTGAAAGAAGACTTGACCCTGATGACCTATATGTTAAATTATACTACAGTGCCAAACAGGGTGTTAACTGAACCGTGCCATGCACCCATGTGGAAGTGTCCACATTTGTTGTGATTTTTAGACCTATGTATTCACTCTGTTTACCATTTGTTTGTTGTTTACCACTTTCTACTTGAGGGATAAAGTACTTAATGGATAATTTAGTTTTTTTCTTTCTTTCGGTCAATGCAGACATTCTGCGCCACAGACTGGGAAATGTTCCAGATTGGCAAGAGAGTGTTTTTGGTTGTGGCTAATGGACACCGACTTCATGGTAATGGACCCAGTCAGTATACCATCAATTCAACAATCTACGAACTGGACATGACCGCACAGCTGTTTGTCCGATTCCAAGATATTGTCACCTACAGGTATGCAATCAACAAACACAAGCACAGACCATAAGAACATTGTTGTGTTTAAAGATGCTTGCTGAAATTTCAATAACTACCTGCCTTCCTCTTTCTCTCCAGTGCTGTGGACTGGGAGTTCTTCAGCCTCGGGGAGGAATATTTTCTGGTTGTCGCTAACTCCTACAACGGAGAATCCTACTCTCTCAACAGCATTCTGTACAGGTATTCAACTTGTCAACAACTCACCTCCCCATGTAAAATCTTTCTTCAGTCCTTATTGCCATGTAGTACCTGTCATGAAACCATGACTGCTATGATGTAGATGCAGTTTCTTACCAAAAGCCAGACAAATTGCAGCATTTGATCACTTTTTAGATGTGAATAACTAATGACGGATATGTTATCTATTGATTAGCAGATGTAATGATGCTCATTGTTTTGTTGTTTCATTGTAATGCACTTTGAGCCGCTGGGGCTGTGGTGAATGTGCTTTATAAATGAAATTGACATTGATATTGTAAACAGTCCACTGATGCGATTCCTCTTTTGTGTTTGTTTGTAGGTGGCAGGGATATGAAGGATTTGTTCCCATTCACTGGCTTCCAACCATTGGGTGCAGTGACTGGGAGTTTTTCAGCTTTAAAGGAGAATCATATCTGATCTACGCTAGTGCCAAAGCACATCTCTCTAAAGTTTTCAAGCTAAAAACCTACTAGAGAAGAAGTGCACATGTGCCTTTGTGTAGTTCATTTGTGTGTGATTCATCATGTTCATGTATATACAGTATTTATCTTTTTTGGCCTTGTGTAATTTGGTACAATGACCAACCCTAGATGTCTCAATATAGTGCCTATACAGTCCTATGTTAACAACTGATGTAGTTCCTTTTTTACATAAACATGACATGGAAATGTGGTGGCTAGTCTGAGAAAAATTATTACAAGAGCGCCTCTGTAAAATTACTATCTTTTCGTAGGAGTGTTTACCATTGAAACTGCATTTAATGGTTTGTTTATTAACAAGCATGTGTTACTGCTGACATTTGTCTTTGACTGGATGAATTATATAAGAAAAGTGACAGTAAATTATTGAAATTTTATTAAACTATACTTGATAAGTCTATGTTTAAAACATGGTTGCAATTTAATACACCAACATTGTTCATTTAGTAATTTTGGCTAATTGGTTAAACTTATACGGTTATATGTTTTTATTCAGAGCTGAGCACAAAACTACAGGCACATAATTGCCTCCAATCTTAAAAAAAACTAACCACAGTCATTGTTGCCCCTTAAAAAAAACTATACGTCCCACAATGCCTTCATAAACTCGCAGAAAAGACTTGGCGGAAATGGAGTTTCTTTAAAGAAATTACGATTGCTGGAGGGGAAAAAGTAGCTTATTTATTCATAGATATGACTCAAAGTCACAATAAATTACAGACATATCAGTGGCCAAGAAATAACATCTTTAGCGTCTTTCATTCTAAGTTTACGCCATGACTGCGTGAGATACTACAAGTACCACAATGCAACACTACATTTTCTCACAGGAAGAAACATGGCTGCTTACTGTTCAGCGATGGTATTTTTATTTACGTTTTGTTTGTTTTCTATTTTAAGGCAAACACAGGAGGAACGAGCTCTTGTCCGAAGCCAAATTCAGTGAAAGTTTAATTCAAGTAGTAGTTAGAATATTGAAATAAGGTGCTGTTTTTCTAGTCCGACCGCTAGAGACCATCTGATTTATTTTATTTTCGCTGAGCTGTCAAGCCGCTCTTCGGTGAAGGGCTGCGATTGATTTACCTTCATAGCGTGCGAAGCTAGCTCAACAACATAACTGCGAGCCAGGTGCATAAACATCGGGTATTAGTCGCAATGTTTAGCCCCGTAAAGTCATCTTATTTCAGAGTCAGTCCGGCCATTATCAACCGAGAACTCGGAAAGACCAAGATGAGATAGCAAGAGGGCACGTCGGACTGCTAACGCGTTTTATTGGGATACTAAATCCCCACATAACTGATAGAAAATAAAGCAAAAGACACACACATAAACAAACAACAACACACAAAAAACAAAAACCCACGCAATATGTTTGGAAATCTTTTTGAGGAAGAGGAGGAGGAAGGTGTCTCCTCGACCTCTAAGGGGAGACCTGCCAAGGGTGGTGAGCAGCCACCTCCACCTCGTGGAAGAAGCAATATATGTGGCATCAAGAACCAGGGAGGGACCTGTTACCTCAACTCTCTGCTCCAGACCCTGCTGTTCACCCCCGAGTTCAGAGGTACAGACAGGTGACCCTGCAAACCAGAGGATAGGTAACTCTTGATGTTGTTTACCCTGTTTGGTGTGTGTTTGCAGAGGAACTTTTCAGTTTGGGGCCAGAAGAATTAGGATGTCTAGAAGACAAAGACAAACCAGAAGCAAAAGTAAGCCTTTCAAGCTCCCACCAGTTGTAACCATCCATGTAGTAAATGTTTTTGACTTTGTAAAGTTTTTTTTTCTTCCCTAGGTCAGAGTGATTCCACTGGAGCTCCAGAGACTGTTTGCCCGTCTGTTGCTGATGGACCAGCAGAGCGCCTCCACCGCTGACCTCACTGACAGCTTTGGCTGGAACAGCAGCGAGGTCTGTGCCTATTATATGTGACTGTGAGAAAGAGAGGTTCAAATGAATCCGTTCAATGATGATTTATTCTCCAGTGATGTCAGGCCCTGTATGCTGAAGTGAACCAATCTTGGTTTCATACTTACTAAATCTAAGACAGGCCAATAACCTGACTGGAATTCCTTTTTGTCTGGAGGCTGTACAGCTGTGTTCATTTAAAATTACTGCATGAAAAAGGAGAACAGAAAGAAACTGTCTCAGTATTTGCCACAGGTCACGTAAAACACATTTTACAGTGAAAAAAGACATGTAGCGGTACGATTAAACTAGAAGCAGTACTCTGAAACCATTAAGCAGGAGAGATCAGAGAGACCGTGGTGATGCCAGTCAACAATATTGACAAGTTGTAAATTACTCATTTAAAACGGAAACATACCGTCTCCACATTCACAACATGCCAAATGACTGAGGACTTGAGAATTTGACGTGTATTTCTTATAATGAAATGAATTAATTGTACTGTGTTGATACAGTATTTTCATACTGTGTCATTAACTAAAAAGTAATCGGGAAGCTGGTCACAATTGTGAAAAGTTCAAATAGGAGTTATGAGTTTAAAATCTGGAAGAAAAAAATATAGAAATATAAAAACTGGATCAACTGATTGTTTTTTGTGGTTTAACAGTAGTTTGTCCAGGTCTTTTCACAAGTTTTTGTTGGTACCATAGAATAGTGAAGCCTACTTATTTATTTTTCTATGGCAGAGCATCCTTTGCTCTCACCAATTCTAAATTTTTCATTTTTATGGAAAGTGATTGCGATCCGCACCAAACTTTAATTAGTTTTTTTTTTTCACCCTTGTCTTTAACTCTCTCTTGTTTCTTGAAGTTTGACTTGGTAAATTTTGTGAAATCTTGTTTGCAAACAAGCAAACAGCACCATCATATGCTTTTCTTTTTTATTGATGAAGATTAATCTATGAATCGTATAATACAGTGTGTACTATAAATGAAGACCTAGTCACAGTAAATTACTGCCTTGGAAGTTGGACATGACCACAAATCTTTAAATGACTCTACATTTTTGAAGACATGGCTGCTTCTCTTGCTCTTTACAAACAACAAACACTGATAAACCAACATGTGGTGCTTCTAATCAAAGAACCAGTGTGACTAATCTTTTATTATAGCGAAAATAACAAAAAATACATTTTGGATGTGTAACATACCTATTTGATAAATGTCTAAAATGCAGACACTGCAAGTGAGTCGGTAACCCCAACTTTAGGCAGCTTTTATTTAACTTTTGTTCCGAGCTGAAAATCAGAAAAAGTAAAATAACCTGCGTCAATGACATGTACCATGTGTCTTTTTTTCCTCACTGATCCTTTTCCTGTTGTCACTGTTCTCAGGGGACGAATCAGCATGATGTCCAGGAACTAAACAGGATTTTGTTCAGTGCATTGGAGCACTCTCTTGTGGACACCAGTGGCAGCACATTTATTCAACGCCTTTATCACGGGACCATTGTCAACAGCATTGTCTGCAAAGAGTGTGGAAATGTCAGCCAGAGACAGGTGTGTCCCTGTTTACAAACCTTCCACAGACCTGAGCCACAGAGGTCTCTTTGTTTGGAACTGTATTTTGTCCAAATGCTCTTTGCTTTTTGGCAAGAAAGATCTAGCTCCCCAGAACATATCGCAGGGCTTATTTCAACTCAGACAGTATTAATCAACCCAGTTCTGCTTTAAATGTGTTTGCTCATGTCATCTGTAGGAGGACTTCCTCGACCTGACGGTTTGCGTCTGTGGCGCATCTAGCCTGGAGGAGGCTTTATGGAACATGTTTGTGGAGGAAGAGTTGTTTGAGGGCAATAACTTGTACCGCTGTGCTCAGTGTGACAGTTTAGTCACTGCTGCCAAGGTCAGAGCCAACTTTAAGACCGTTACCATCATAACAAATGATTAATCAGCACTTCATTAAACAGTTAAATAGAAAATAGGATTGAAAAGCATATTTTTGTTGTTTCAGTTGTGAATGTGTAATCTATCTTTTCTTTGCTGGTATTTAGTCTGCCAAGCTAAAGAAGCTGCCACCGTTCATGACGATGTCTTTGCTGAGATTTAGCTTTGACTTTGCTAAATATGAGCGATACAAGGAGACGGGACGCTACAGCTTCCCCCTCTCCATCAACCTACGACCGTTCAGTGAGCAGGTACTCAAGAGATCTTGGCAGACCTTGCTTTGACTACAAGGCCACAAATGTTGTGCTGCTTTAGGACGTCTTAAAAACAAATTGTTTTCCCTCTTACAGATTGATGGAGAAGACTCTGATTTCACCTATGAGCTTTTCTCTGTGATTATCCATAAGGGTGGCTGTTATGGCGGCCATTACCATGTTTACATCAGGGACATTGATGAACTTGGCCAATGGGAGCCGCCGGTGAGAAAAAAAAAAGAAGACAATAGAGTAAAAATGCATATTTAATCTCAAAGTAAACAGTGACTGGTTTGTTTGTAATGAACTGGCAGATTATTTTTTTGCATGCATTTCTCTGGAAGTTTCTAAAGATGTGCATCAGTAAAAGCAGCAGAGGTGGAAAAAGTCTGTAATTAAGTAAAAGTGTCTTTACTTTGCTTACTTTGCTTTTAAAAGTAAAAGTACCCATCCAAAAATCTACTTGAGTAAAAGTAAAATAGTACTTGATTTAAAATATGATTTGAGTAAAAGTTACTTAGTCACTTTCATTATTGATATCATGAAGCATATTTTGCTTAACGAGGATGTTTTTAACTGAACAATGAATATATTTTTTGGGATACACAGAAAGAAGAACATGGCGTTACACCGAACGTCACCAAAGTAGATCGGCAGAGATTGACAATCTGTGTTGTTCGTCATAATGCTTTAGGCTTTCCCCTGCATTTTATTTTTTACTCAGTAATGGGGGAGGTTTCCAATGTAGTGAAGTAAAATTACTTGGGTCAAATGTACTTGAGTAAAAGTAAAATTACTTATTTCAAAAACAACTTCCAAAACTACAAATTACTCACTAAAACTACTCAATTACAGTAACTTGAGTAAATGTAATTCATTACTTTCCACCTCTGAAAAGCAGCACCTTTGTGTCTTTTTGTCAGGAGGAAGACTGTAAACCCAAAATTCAGAAAAAAGGCAAGGAGGGGGTCGGGGAAGCTTGTGAGCCAAAACTACAAGAAGATGACCCTTTGTCTGTCCTCACTGCTATCATTGCTCAGGTACACCAAGAGCTATTTTACATCCCTCCCTCCTGTGCCCAACATATTCAGGGTATAAACTGCATTTCTTTTACTGCCCACTAGGAGTCATCAAAGAGTGTTCTGTTGGATCAGCTGGGTCAGAAACTCATGAATAAAATTGGTTCATCCTGGAGCAAAAGGTTTAGAAAACACCATGGTCCCATTGGAAAGGTATTATTCATTTCTGGCTTTGGTCATGGATCATATTTCCATAATTTCTCATTCTTAACCAGTTTCTCTGCTCTGTTATTTCCTTGTTTAGTTCCTGCAGTCCAACAATGATGTTTTTATGTTGGTGTGCAACGGTAGTCGAGTTGCACTGAAAGCAAACCCACCAAGCCCAGTGACTGAACCCCCTCACCCAGCGGAGCAAACCACGAGCTATGATCAGTCAACCGCTCCAGAGCCTGGAGCTTCTGAACAACAGCTAGAAGCAAACCAAAACCCTAAACCAAAAGCAGAGGTATTCGAGCAAAAACTCAACTTTCCCTTCAAATCACATTTAATTCGGAGTAAATCATATTGAATCTTTTGTTGTTACCTTTTTTTTTCTACTTTAGACTTTTGATGGACATTTTGTGATTCCTTCACTGCCTCTTTTCTCACGATGCATCCTCCTGTTTGTCAGCAGGGTAGCCACTGGTTTGATCTTAATGACTCCACTGTGACTTCCATCAGGGAGTCGGACATAGAGAAGCAGTTCCAGGGCAAAGAGAGCGCCTACATGCTGTTCTACAGGAAAACACAGCTGCACAGGCCCGGCGAAGGTAGTGAGCTCCACATTCTGCGTTTGTAATGGAAAGATGCCTGCCTAGCTTAGCAGAAGGGCAACAAATGGAGGAGGGGTGAAAATATAATTATTGAAGAGGAGGGTGGGGAAGTTTAGTGGGTTCTTGTCAAAAAAGAATCATTGAAGTGGTTCATTTTAATTTTCATTGCTTATTCATAGTTTTTTTTTTTTTTTTTTCCCAGCCCTGAGAAATCCCCAGTATAAAGTCCCTTCTCATCTCGTCCAGATGGCTCAGGATGAAAACATCAAACTGCAGCAGATGCGGTATAAAAACAAACACACACATTTACTATACAATGCTGTCATTGTATTTACAGCTGTCTTTGCAGCTCAGAGTAATGAGTTGTTGTTTGTGTCTAACATTACTGAACTGGTGAATGAGCATATATGAAGTGTAAACCCTAACAACACCCAGAAAAAGAAAATTAGATTTAGTTTATAGAATTTTATAATCGGTAAAGTAGACATTTTCTCTTTAAAAGTGAGGAGTTTGAAGCCACTAATAACACAGTGGAGCTGCACCTGCACCTGGCACCCTGGTATAGGCTAGAAAATGGAGCCCTGCAGCCAATCTGCAAAGAGACGAATGGGAGCACCTCGCTCGGTTTTGACCGGAGGAAGACTGTGGGAGACCTGAGGTTCACTATTTATCAGGTATCATTGTTCCAAAAACATATGCAGCCACTGTGTTTTGAAATCCTGGAAGTAACACGGAGAAGAAGCTGATTATTTTTGTGCATGCATTTAGATGCAGGAACTCTGGGAGGGAGATATGGCTCTAACTGTGGCCAAGAGTCTTCCAGCAGGTTTACACCTCTACAATACTCTTACAGGTTGGTCACTAAATATGACTGAAAAAGCCTCAAGAGGAAAAATTTGTAAAGAAATTAGATTTTCTAGTTATGATGTGTTGTTTTCACACCTTCCAGATGACGGTATATCCCTGTACAGTGCAGGAATTTGTGCCAACACTGACCTGTTTGTATGGAATGGCAGAGAGGTGAGGAAAGGCCTCATTTGACACATTTTTTCTTCTTCTTTGTTCTAGTTAAATCCAGTTTTGCTCACATTAAAGAAATCTGCATAATTTTTTTTGAACATTCTGCTTTAGGTTTTTGGTGCGACGGTCCAAACGGGAGCCGAGTGGGAGCCGGTCTTACTGACTGTTGTCCGTCCCTTTTTGGACGAAGATGTGGAGCAAGAGATGGAGAATGGGGAAGAATGCCATAAAAGCAGGGGAGGCTTTGAAAATGGGGGACCCGGACTTAAAAGAGAAGCAAGAGGGTTCGCAGGTGGTGCCACTCTTGGGGAGGTGAAGGAGGCACTGGGGGAGCCGAAGGAGAGCCTGCTGTGTCAGGAGCATAAGGGGGGAAAGGGAATCGAACAGGGTGCAGGAGATGGAGGGGGTGCAAGTGGATGGAGAGTGTTTCCACCTGACGACATGCTGCGCACTCTGAAGCAGCTGTCACTGAAAGATGGAGATGCGCTGTTGGTGTTGGAGCCACAGACGCTTGATAGCAGGCAAGTTTACGGCGATGTACTGGAGGCTTGGAGACTTTCCTGTTCATGTCTGACAACTGTCTTGTTTACTGTTTTCAGCGTGTTCACTCTGAATGGAGACGTAGTTACGGTGACTACACCGTCGGACTGCCGCTGGCTTCAGGTGGAGTTTCAACCACAGTTAAAAGGAGATGAGAAGTTAAAAGAGGAAGAGATTAAGAAAGTCAAAGTTCCAGCCTCAGGAAATATGGTCAGTAATTTGTTTCTTTGTTATTTCTCTTGCTGGTTGTTTCTCATTCTTGAGTTAAAGCTGATCTTTATTTTTAAAAAAAGAAAAAAAGAATCTCATCATTTTTGTAAATTTTTTTCTCTTCTGTAGCTGCTGTATGAACTGAAACAGAGGGCCATAGAGGAGCTGCAGCTGCAGGATGTACCGTCAGGTAAGATGCTCATTGTTGTTTATATGTGCATCACTGTAGCAGCTGATTGGTCTTTTAGAAGTATAAGCACATGAGAGGTTGTTAAACTGATGCAATTAATGGATCTAAGATGAGCTTTTTCTGTGCATGTTTTTGCATTTCTAAATCCTTGCAAATATGAAGTTATTGTAGGGATTCAGAGTCCAGCCTCATCACTTTCCCAGCTCAGTCATCACAATTAATTGTTTTGTTTCCTTTTCTTAAACAAAAATCAATTTAAGATAAGTTGAAATAAAAAAAAATTAAAGGCCTTTAAACTTAACATATGAATTGCAGAATGCCATGCAATTTAAAACACCTGTAAATCAAAACTGATTTAAAAAAAAATTTTTTTTTTTTTTAAATAATTTGTTATTCAGGTAATTACAAACTCATGGCTGTTTTGAGTCCTCGGTTGACTTTACACGTTTACACTCTTAAACCGGCTGTTTCTTCTATGTTACTGACCAGGTGCACAGTACTGTCTGAGGCAGACCGACTGCACAGGGAAACTCCTTCCTCCAGGTACTGTGCCATTTGTTTCCTGGGGCTGATTTTAGTGGTGAAGATCACTAAAGAGCTGGAAATCCCCCTCAATTTAACAGAATATCAAGAAACACTTTCCTTTATACTGTCCTCCTAAAAATGTTTAATAGGAACTCCTCCTGCTTGTAATTTTCCCTCTTATCATCTGTCTTTGAAGTCTTGGAGCATGTTTATTAAGTGTGTGCTTGTGTTGTCTTATCCTGGTTTGCCTGACAGTATGTGAGGAGCTGAGTGTTCGGGATGCAGGAGTGCGACTCATGACCACACTTACACTCTGTCCGGGAAAAGGCCCCAAGGCATCACAGGTGTGTCTTTTTATTTCTTCAGTAAGCTGACTTACTCACAGCTGCACTGATGAAAGCTACAACCCACCCCCACCCCCACCCCCACCCAGTAAAACAAATCAAGGTGTTATGAGTGTAAAATGCCTGATTGAAGTTAAGAGGTTTTCCTTGTGAATTGCAGCTGTTCTTGCATTTCACTGTGGGTTCAGCTCCCTCTGCTGGCATGGAGATGGACATAATTGTTGAGAGGACTTGTACTGTCAAAGAAGTGAGGAAATTAAAAGACTTATCTACTTGCGTTGTGAAAAGTTTATGCCATACTCCTGTTAAGGTTTGGTGTACTAATATTTCTTTCTTTTTTTAAATCGCTATTTGCAGTGTCTAAAGTCGATGCTGGATGCTGTTGGGCTTGATGGTAAAACACAAGTTTGCAATCTGTCTCTACCATAAACTCGCCTTTTGTAAATGAATATGGTTAATCTCTCCTTCCATGAAGCATTTGACAGATTTTTACTGTTGCACTGATGTTTGGTCTCTGATTGGTGTGTTTTCCAGGTACCCGGTGGCACTTGAGGAGACTAGATTGGTGTGAAGAGGTTGGAGAGCCACTTATGGATGAGGTGAGTCACTAGCTCCAATCAAACTGCTCGTTGTTTCTTGCCTTGGAAGGTTGTCAAATTTAAAGGAAAAACCTGGACCCTTGACTTCTACATTAAAGCAGAAATTGGACATTTATATTCCTAAAACCTCTTTGTGGCCACATTTTAACAGCAGCCTTTTGTTCTCAGGACGCTTCTCTGTCAGAGCTGAAGATCAGCAATGGGGAGACATTAGTTGTCACAGAGGGACTTTTGCCTCCAAAGGTACGTAAATGTTTTCAGTATGGCTGTAGGTTAGTAATATAGTATAGCTTCATTGCTTCAGCAGCCTATCTCACTCTCTCTGTGTTTTTTTGTTTCCCCAGGGTTTTCTCAAGCTCTCTGTGTGGCTGTATGTGGATCCAAAAACCATGGCAACAGATTTTAACCACACAAACCACAGTCCTGCCGGGGAGCAAATGCTTGGGGTTGAAACTGCAGATGGAGCCCATTTTCAGTCACCTCCTCTCTGTGGTGGAAACATGGCAGAGCTGAGAAGTGTGGGACAGGTTGAGATATCAGATGAGGGCACGCTGGAGGATCTCAAGACTCAGGTAGCGTTTTTGGTTCTGTGGGAATATAGTCATGGTAAAGACAAGTTATTTTCTGTCTTTATTACATTTTTATTGTAATTATGGTTTATAGGGATGTATGTAGGTCATACATCCATCATCAAACATTTCTCTTGACTTTGACCAGCTTTGAATTTTGTTCTTTCAGGTGTTGACACTGCCGGCTCTTCAGGACACGTGTGTGCCAATCACTGGATTTCTGCGTGTGTGGCAGATGGAAGGGCGGAGGCTGGCACGTATCCTCAGAGGGCCACAAGTCATGCTCAGGTCTAAACACGGTCCTTGTCCAAGTTTTGGCTGTACATTGATGTCTACAAATGTTTTTTTTAAATTGATCTCAGATGGAGAAACTTGAGTTGTGTTTTTTTTTTTACCCCATTTTGCTCAGGAAGTTGAAGTTGACCAGTGGTGCAGACCTTTGTGTGCAGCTTCTACTAAAAGAGGAGGATCTTGGGTAAGTTTTGAGAACTGCTGTTTAGTTTGGTTTTTAAATGCTAAAATGTTTCCTACTTTCTGTTCAACTTTCATGTCTTCCTGTTTTAAAAGGCCTAAGCAAGTGCTGCTGAATGTAAAAATGGGAGTACCAGGGGAGAGGTGTTACTACCCCTCAGAGGAGCTGGTGTGGGATGCATCCCATGATTCTTCTCCCCGCTCTCTACGCACATGTCTGGCTGCACATTACGGCCTCTCTCCTGACTCTCTGCTGTTAGCCAAACATCAGCCAGAAAAACACATCTGGGAAGAAATTTCCAACTGGGTAATATTAAGATCCATTCTTTAAAATGGACTTCTTACGAGAGGTTTAGAGATGATCTTGTATTCTCTTGCCCAGTACAGGTGTTTAAATGAAGCTGATGTTGAAAGTAACATTAGAGAAGACTGTAGATTGTTTAAAGGAGACATATTATGCAAAAATCACTTTTATAAGTCCTTGGAATGTTCTAAGTCACGAACAGACCAAAAACTCCCATAAAAAACAACCGCGGGACACACGCGGGCTGTACGTGACTT
>JAOXYM010000021.1:16212604-16230236 GCA_028567055.1 Leptatherina wallacei
TTATTTTATAGGTAAATCAAATTATTTAAATATAAAACATTTAATAACACTATTAATTTATATATTTAATAATCTTTACATCCTGTTTATCTTTGAGCTGTGTTTTTATGTCTACTTCTTCTTTGGCAGGTTTCTTTTTTTCTTTATGTACAATGACTATTTTGTTGTCGTCTGTTTCATCCTTTGGAGGTTTTTCTACTTTGGGAGATATTTTCTTCTCTTTTTCAGTAGGTTTCTCTACTTCTATCTCGTCTTTGGGCGTCTCCGTCACTGACTTTTCTTCTAAAAGAAACATTAAACTTTTCTATTTACCTTAATACATAACAGACTTAAATGAACTTTTCTTTAGCTGGACCACATATTTGCCCATCTGCATTTGAAAAGGCTTTTAAACACATTTGTGGTCACAGTTTATATATAGTACAAATATTATATTTCATGAAAGGGCACATGATATATACATTTCTTTTTTTAATCCCACTTTCCAACAATATTTTTAAGATCATCACTGAATGTCTTTACCTTTGGGTCTCTTTTGTTTCTTGTCAAGGGGTTTTTCCTCAGGTTTGGCCTCCTCCTTTGGCTCTACACTTTCTTTTTTTAGAACTACAGTTTCTTCTTTTGTGTCACCCTCCTCTTTGTTCTCATCCTTTTCAGGCTTTATAACTTCGAGATCTGTAAGCAGCAATATATCTTCAACGGCAAGTTTATTATGTGCAAATCCTTGTGTTTAAACCAAATCAGTGCAGGTAAGTATGTTAGGGAGCTTCTTTCTTTGCTTGTTTCCTGTTCCCTCTTTGAGAACAAAAAGTATGTCATAGCCACACAGAGCAATTCTGTCCATTAATTTGATCTGTAAATGAATTTTCATTGCAAATAATAATGCATGCAAGGCACTACAAGCATTGTACAAAACACACCACAAGCTTGTGTTAACCATTTTTCAAATACATACCTCTTTCCTTCATTCACACACAGAAATCCATAACCAGGAAGCCTGTTCTCAGCATTTTAGCTCCACCTAGTTGTTGTCTGTAATAATGACTCTGACTCATACCAAGGGCAATGACTGCTCTGCTTGAATGAGGAACATTTTAGCACATAACTAGCATTAGGATTAGTCTGAGTTCAAAATGGATCAAATAAGCTGTTTTAACAGCTGTTAAACTATATTAGTGAGATATTCTTACAGTGATCTTGTCACACTTAGGTCAGAATGATCTATATAAATCTTAACATGATTCCAATATATCCGTGTACTTGCCTTATGTCTAACTTCGTTTTAGACACTATCCCAAAGTCAGTGGAAAAGAATAAGCTGACATGACTGCTGTAAACCTTCTCATTGGATTGTGAGTACTTTGTTGATTATTGGAATGATTTATATTTTCCAAATGTATGTGTTCTTATCTTTAAAACATGTCAGCTGAAAGTATTTATGCTCTGCTTGATTGTTAGCAAAGTTAACCAAATCACAAACACGCTGTTATAACACCAAGAAGGAATACTGCAAAGGGAAAACTTGAAACATCAACCAAAACCATCTAATCTCTAATAAATGCATAGTTGAATCATAACAAGGTGGTTAATGAGCATTCAGAATACCCTTTGATTAATTCATTATCTATCAACACAGTCAACATATTCAAGTGACTTCATGGAAAACAGGATGATTCATGATAACAGGTTTGTACCTTTCTCGTATTTATTGATGCGTTCTTCTTTGCGTGAAACTCTGGAGCTGACTTTTCTGAGCCTCTCAAAGCGAGTACGAGTCCTCCTCCTTCGTTCAGGTTCAGTTTTTCTGCTCTCACTGTTGTTGTTATTTTCATCATGAACATCACTTATATCATTGAATTCAAATTTGTCATAGTCGAGTGGTGACATGGTTTCTGCCTCCTCCTCCTCATGTTCACCAGATTCAAGTACTTTACTGTCGTTTACAAGTTCTTTGGTTGACAGAATTTCAAGATCAATTTCTTGGGCTGATGAATCTTTTTCCTCATGTTCCTCTTTTCCTTCCTCGTCAGCTCTTTCAGTTTGATCGCTGACATTGCTGTCGGTTATCTTAGATCTTTTTCCTTCAGCATGAAAATCACTATCATCAATGTCCAAGTCTGTTTTTGTCTCCTCTTCCTTGTCCACCTCTTCATCTTCTAGACCTGTGGCTTTTGTTTCCTCCTCCTCCTCTTTCTCCACATCTTCTATCAATTTCCCTGCTTTGGTAACCTCTTCCTCTCTCCTATATTGTTCTGAATCTTCTCTAGTGTCGGTCTCTTCATCGAGTACTAATTCCTCCTCAGTTTTGGTTTTCTCTTTTCCATCTTCCTCGTCCTCTCTGGTTGTAATCTCCTTCTTCTGCTGATCTTGTATTATTTCCTCAGTTTTGGTCTCATCATCTGCCAAAGCATCTTCAGTTTGGGTTTTATCTTCATCTCCATCTTCTGCCACTACCTCTGCTATTGGTTTCTTTTCATCCTCTTGTTCTAGAATCTCTTTTGTCTCCATGCCTCTCTCTTCTTGTTCTTCCCCTGTTGTGAATTCCTCATCTTTACCATCATCTTCCTCCATTTTCTGCTTCTCCTCTTTCTTCAGTTGTTCTGTATCCTCTTGGGTTTTAATCTCTTCTTCGTCATGATCAGTCTCTTCTTTCTCTCCTTTTTCCTCCTCCTTGCTCTCATTATCTATGATTTTCTCCTCCTCCAGTGAAGGCTCTGGTTGTGTTTCTTCAACATGTTTCACTAGTGCTGTGATAGCAGTGAATTTACAATCTGTTACTGGTTTTCACATCTAATGAATGTGACTGTTAAAAAACAAACAAAAATGCATGAATACCCTCATCATCCTCTGCCTCAGGCACTCCTGCTTCACCAACGGCTTCGCCGGGATCTTCAGCTTCCACTTCCTCGGTTTTAAGGTCTGCATTTATCTCTGCAGAAGAGGTAGCTTGGTCTTCAGCAGCCTGCATCATCTCTGTAACTGCATCGTGAACCTTTGTCATTACTTTAAACTGAAGTCCTCATCTTTGGCAGTTTTCAAAGAATTGCAACTCAAAATGTGATTTAGGGTACAGACAAAATTTAATGAGATGAAATGGCAGCGATGGAGATGATAATATATCATATATATCAACTGTTTGGTATTACCAACCAAGAGAAGGATATAGTCATGGGGTGGGGTGTAATATTCACTTATTAACTCATGTCACATGTGGTGTAGACATAGAATTAATCCAGTTAAAACATTCCAGAAATATGCAGTCAGGTGTGGAAATATTTGGACACTCACATGTTTTGTTATCTGAGCAATTTATCAGCTGTGATCTTAACATTCAAACTAGAGATAGGGCTTAGAAATTGCATCGGTTTGATATTGATAATTCTATTTTGTAATGAAACAAATCAACATAAATAAAATGTTGCTTTCACGGTATGTTGTTCTCCAGGTTGGTCAAAGAATGCTGGTTTTAGGGTTTTTTGTAAAGTCTGTTATCCTTTCTATTCATAAGGCTAATAAATAGTTTTGTGGTCAACCCTGTATAACATGAAGCTATTTCATGATAGACTTGGATTATGATCCATCCTGGAGAATGTTTTTTTATTAGGATAAAAGTTATTTTATTTACTAAGGAAAGGATCTGATGATCATTCACTACTAACAATTACAGGCCTTCTCAAGTTTCCAGGTTCACCAGTCTTTTCTTTTATCCCTCAAAATATAACCAGGCTCTTGATTTATATTCTCCTCACGTTAAGATAAACCCTTCTCTTTAAGCCCATACTTATCAAATCACTGTCATTTTGATTTTAGTCAGTGTCGAAATATTTCAAGACTTAACTGTAAACTGTTTATCTGTTTATAGGTAAGATACAGATGAAAGAGTCACTTAGTGTGACAAAAAATGCAAGAAAATTCAACAGAGGAATGCAACCCCAAGAAACATGTAATCAATTGAGTGATGACAAGCAGCATTAATCTTTTTTTTTTTTAAAAACCAGAAACATGGGATTACTTTATCAAAATCACAGCAAAACTCATTAATTCTCAGTTTTGTAAAAAGTTACAAGAAGAAGTCAGTGAGACAAACAAAGGGAGGAATGTCATCAAATCCATAGCAATGTCACTGCTTTTAACATTTGGACTGTAAATCCATAATGAAAACCATGTTATGTAAACTAATTTGGCAACTGTAACAAAAACCAGTGAAGACATGCAGGAAAAGCGGTAAAAATAATCAACTATGCAAGTCTATGCGTTCTATTTGCTGGAAACACACATTGCACGTGTTAGAAAATTCACTTTAAATACACATGTGCAATGAAGAAGGGTTTGCTTACCTTTTTCCAATGGAGGTAGAAATTCACCTGGGTGTAAAATATTTGAAGAAAGATGTTTAACTTGTTTTTAAAGGGATTGATAAATGTTTTATTCCAGTAAAATTCATAAAAAATATTGAAGAGCATACCTTTCCTTCGCACCAAATTCATATCTGACTTCGAAGCTGCAGTTTCATCTAAATAAAGAGAAGCAAAGACACATTTTTTTAAAGATCTGCCTGCAGGACAATGATTGATAATAATTTGTTTAGGTGCATTATCAAAAAGTCAAACCTTTCTCAGTGACAACATCTCCAACTGGAGATGCAACCGGTTCACCTAAAACGAGACAAATACTTATCAGATTTTATTTTTCAAAGATTTTTTGTTGAATCTTTTATTTCATAGAGTAAAACAATCCCACCTTGATCACCAACAAGCATGTTTGCCATGTAACCCAAGAACAAATCCTTATTGTCACTGAATTCCAACACTGCTTCCTCAACAACCTTCATTGGGTCAACAGACGCTTCAGGCACAATCCCTGAAAAATCCAAGTATGAGTTTGAGTTAGAACTTCTCTCAAAGACGTATTTTTTCTTGTCTTCATGAAAACAAGAGCTGCCAGTCATTATGATTCGGATGTTTTACTGATGATTTGGGTAATGAGAAGTGGCCATATTCTGCTGTAGGACATGTTTAACAAACCTTGTTCACCGATCAGAGTTGTGGAGAGGTAGCTCAAAAGCATATTAATCTGTTCTTTGGTGATTTCTGTTGTTGTCTTCAGGACTGAAATGGGACTAAATCCCATAGCCTGCTGGATATCTGGTAAAAAAGTTAAAACAATTGTTCATGAGGTTTGTGAGAAAATGCAACTAGCAGGATACAGTATAGGGAGAATTTTAATAGATTATTGATTAGTTAAGGGTGAAAAACCTGGGCAAACACCATACCTTTTAATATATCCAGTATCACATCCAAGATAGCACAGAGCACATCCTGGATGTATCCTGCTATTCCACTCACAAAGCTATTAGTGACACTGAAGACATTTCTGCCAATGACCACAGGGTCCATAAAGCTAATGTCAGTTGTTCCTAAGAAGAATAGCACACATTCAGGGCAAAAGTCCAATAAGTTCTGCAGTCCTCCTATTCAATGTTACATGAGAATTAGAAAAATCAAGGAAAAGCTAATTGGCTCTTATTGATCATCTTCATAAGAACAAGCCTCCAGGGCCACAATTAGCTTCTTATTGCCTTGTGTGTACTTGAGTAAGCAGTTTAGTCCAGTTTACAGAAACACAAACATGGATTTAATCAGTTAAAATTAAATAACAAACAAAACAGGAATAAAAATGATAAAGGATGTACCTATAAATAGGTCCAGTATAATGTCCAAGATGGCAGAGAGAATGTCCTGGACGTAGCCCACGACTCCACTCACGGTGTCATTTGTAACACTAAAGATTTTTCTGCCGATCACCACAGGGTCAATGAAGCTGACGTCAGTGGTTCCTGAGAAACACAAAACATGAAACAAGTAAGCACAGACACAGTGTGATAATAATTTGCGTAAATCCGGTTAAAAAGCCCATCTTAAATGTTATGAGGTAGAAGGTTAAAACAAGAGAAAGTAAATACCTTTTACTACATCCAGTACAGTGTCCAGTATGAAACAGAGCACATCTTGGATGTAGTCGGCCACTCCACATATGAACTCATTAGTAACACTGAAAACACCTCTTCCTATTACCACAGGGTCAATGTAGCTAACATCTATTTTTCCTGAGGAGAAAAACAAGGGCATTCACCGTAGACACACTCATATTAATTTATTATTGCTTTAACCAGGAGGTTAGAGGCAAGCAAAGTTTCGCTAATTTGCACAAAATGTTAGACTTTCTGGATGTTATTTGATTATGTGTGAAACAAAAACAAAAAAAAAAACAAGTAAGAAATAAGCGTTAGAAAATTTAATTCCCACCTTTATTTATGTCCAATGTTGTATCCCATATTGTGTCCACCACAGCACACAGTGTGTCCCTGAGGACGCCCACCGTGCTACTCATGAGGTCATTAGTTGAATGGAAAGCTTGTCTACCAATGACAACGGGGTCAACATAGCTGAGGTAGAAGTTTCCTGTGATTTGGTGACAAAAGAACCTCCCATTACAAACGGAATTCTTCTTTACCTGTGATATTTCTGAAGTGTGTTTTTCCAACCTTCCTCATCTGAAAGATAGCGAACAAATCCATCTTTTGCTGCTGTTATTTCCTCAGCTGCATAAGTAGCAGCAGACCTAGGGTCACTTAAATCAGGTGCACATTCTGGAAGAGAAGTCCATGATAAATTAGAGGTCTTAACATAACATATAATAAAAGTGTCATGCTAAATGTCACACTTGTGTACCTTGAAACTTATCAAGCAGGCTGGACACTTCATCAACAGCATCGTTTACAGCTTGAACAGGGTCCGTAATAATTTGCTGAATGTCTGCGAACAATCACAAACAAACTCAAAATTCAACACATCTGGAGACTGACATGATTGGAGAGGTTATGGAAACAGTCTTTTTTTTTTTTTTTCACTTACCAGGTACTGCCTTGTATTCCACAAAGTCAAACATTACCACACCCACAATCACCCAGGACAAGAGAGCAGCCAAGGCAATCAGCAGCTCCACAGACATTTTGAGCTTCCCGAGGAGCCCCAGACCTTTTGATCTGAGAGAGCTTGTCTGTGGTGCTGCTGCTCCACTGGACCCGCTGGATGCAGGGACAGAAGGAGATTTGCCTCCTGTATATGGCAAAAAAAAACAAAAACATGTCATGCTTGGGGCATATAGCTGTTTTTTTGTTGTTGCTTTTATAAAAATAATAAATCCATATAGTTTGTTTCAGTGTTGGTATATTTGGATTTGAATAATTACACCAGACAATTGCACTGTAGAAGAATACTAAATATTTTATATCAGAAGCTGTCAGAATTACAAAGCTTGTCCACCAGAGGGCAGTGACATTCTCAAGTTTCACCTCCAAAATGTTCTGCTGCATTCATATCTCTAAAACATATGCTTATTTAAAATATTCATCATTATTATGATCAGTCTCAGGATAACATAATTAGTTGAAAACTAAAATAATGGAACACATTAAATTCCTGATGAGTACAAATTTCACAATTCTTCGAAGCAGCAAAACCCATGAAAATACACTTCTTGCATATGATAACATACCATAAGGTTACTGATGCCAGCTTTTGTTATCAATGAATACTTAACAACTCAAATAGCAAATATCACATCTCTGGGGCGTATGGTGGGGTTTATAACACATGACTGGGTCCATGACAGCAAGAACAGCAAGAACCAAATAAGAAAAAGTAGAAATTCTTCAAACGTAATCACAAGTAACAAGGACGTTTTCAAAACAGCATTCAACAATTCATGTTGCTAAAGTCCATCATATATTTAGCTTTGCCTTGAATATCAGACTGTAAAGGTTAGATGCTGTCAAGAGCTTGTAAACAATAAATAACAAATATTTGCAAGCTTAATCTTATCTACACTTCTCCCAATGATTTAGTTACAACAAATAAACTGTTAGCATGGATTGGTCAAATATCTGATGAGGAAGTTCCTGTGGAAAATCATGTCCTTCTCTGGTCTAATTATCAACACCCTTGCAGTCAAACGATGACAGATAGATGATAGCTCCTATTTGATCAAAGGATTAACACGTTCCACAGTGGAGACAGTATGTCCATCTGTTGCATCTCATCATAACAGATTCAATTCATTTCAAGGATGACTCAACTATTTTTCTCTCTTTTGTTGGCATTTTTACTACAATATTCAAAATCCTAAATATAACTTCTGATTAACAGGAATGTATTATTCCAGTTTTAGCAGATTTCACTATCACTTTTTTTTTTAACTTGTCCAGTGTCCAGGATGTTTGTGGCTTTTTATGGCATCGCAACCATCCTCAACTAAGAGTGTCACATATTTGTACTGCTGTACTTTATAACTTTTGTCAAGGTGTGAGAAAGAAACTGTAAAATGAACTGTGAGCATCCCCAGACATATTATGATGAATCTCCACATGTATATAACTGGGTTATACATGTATATAAGTATTCCCATCCTTCAGCTTAGTTGTCCAGGATGGACAGGTGATGTCCGTGTCTCACAATACTCAACATCTTCACAAATGTGAAAGGAAAGCTGCTTCTTATTTACATTGTTCAAGCCCTAAAGTTGAAAAAATATATAAGAAGCAAATAAAAAGATCCATGATGGAACTTGAAATGGATTTAGAAAAAAACAAAACAAAAAAGAAACAGTCTGAAGCAGACATGTAAATGCAGGAATCTGGACTTGGATATAAAAATCTGGCAGCTGATCCACTTAACATATAAAGTTTTTTCATACTTCATCTGTACAATATAGATTTGTGCTTTGTTAACAGATTAATATTTACATTTCAAATTGTTGAATAAACCAGCTACCAGGTAACTACTGCACTAGAAGACTATAAGGTTATGGTGTTAATGCTGGATAAATGCTACTTGAACAAACTTGCTTGACTAATCTTTTCATGATGTCACTTGTAATAAAATAGGAATAATTGTGCTAAACAACCATGGGTTTCACATATAAAGTGTGCTAGCATTAACATGTGTGGTGTAAATATAAAAATGCTTTGCAATGCAGGATCTTAGATGTAATTGTGTACTTTTTTATTTGATTTGGTTCTTAAATTTGAGCAAATAATTGAAACTCTTTCTCCACCACAGTTGAAAATCCAGAGGTCAGCAGTGGTAGTCGTGTCTGTCACAGGAAAGCAATGCTAATACTCTGGCTACATGATATCTTGTATTTATAGCAACTAGCTTTCAACACATATACTCCAAAGAGAACACAGCTTATCAATACATTGTAGTTTATTCATCACGCATCATGTTTTATTGAAGACTTTTGAGCTGTACCACACACAATTTGTTACTTTGTTACCAGCAGCGGTTGATGTTACAGGTATGATAATCCTACCTTCAGCCATGGTGATGAGGACTATTTCAGGTAGATTCCTCTGAGCTGAGGGCAAAGCCCGCTCATGCAGACCTGGATGCTGACCGCCTCAATGTATCCAATCAGCATCAACTTATCAGGTAAAAAAAAAAAAGTCCAATTCCCAGTTAGTAAATTATTCCATTTCCATGTAGTTGATCACGGTCCTGTTATCTCAGCCGTGTCATTGAAAAGGGGGAAATAGGGGGTGGAAAAGGGAAGTGGGAAATAAAATAAAAGCTAACAGGTGTTGGGAAATTTAGAGCTGCCAGTGTGGCAGCATTGTTGAATGGAGTTTGGGGACGTCGGGGCAAAGCAAGCAGGGGAGGAAAGAGCCAAGCTAAGCACAGGGTTGGGTAGGGTGAGGGGGGGACAGGCAGAGTATTCCAGCCAGTATTATTGGAGCCTCACATGGGTATAGGTCAGCACAGAGAGCAGAGAACTTCACAGTAACTTTATCCCCCAGAAAGTCTAGGTTATTCTTAGCTGAAGCTGTACACCAGCTGCTCTTACAGGCCTTTTTTGGCAGTTGAAGGGTGTGTGAGATGAGATCAACTGGCTGAGTCGAGGACCCCTACTGGTAAAATTCTTCACCATGAAACAAATTGACCTATGTGCACACAATCAGGCATGGATAACATTCTTTATTGGTAAATTCTTTTTGATTTTGCTGCTTAGTAACAGTGACATCTGAAGCCACATCCAGCCCTTTTATAAAAGAAAATATGATTTTGATATTTTATTTTGTCAAGGATTTGAATTTGACAGCTCACATGTTTACTGGTTTTATGAGGTAACTTAAAAACAAACAAAATGTTTTCAAAATGATTGACCTTACTAATAATCTAAAAAGATAGTTCCATCTTGAGCATTAATGCAGCACCACCTTGTGACCACTGTTGCTGTTTGACTGCACAGAAACGGCATGTAAACTTACAGTAAACATTCAACTGGAAAAGACAACATTTTATATTTTACACAAGCAAACACACTTTTCTTTTCATTTGATGTAAAAAGATTTCCTAGAAAACAACAGAAATGAGAAACATAGCATCATGTCGGTCTTTTGGGCAGTAAAAAAAAAGTATTATTCTCTATTTACATACAGTGGTGACGTGTGTACAGAATAACAGGTCATGATTGGCAGATCGGGTGAGTTGAGTGAAAGCTGCATTTTTCTAGTGTTCTGGCGTTCCTTCTGTGGCAGACGACTTTTGACGCAGTATCGCGCTCTGGAGATCCGTGATGTAGCTGTAATCCTTCTCCACTTTCATGGGATGCAAGCTCCACTTCTGGCACTTCTTGTTGAGCACTTTGTGGTACCTGGTATAACAAGAGTGTTTGAGTTAGTGAAGAACTACCGTGACTCGGTATCTGACCTGCTGACTGAAATGCATGAGTTTCTTCTAACTTTTTAAAATTATTTTATTAATCATTTATTTTAACTTAAATTTTACATAAAGGTAAACAATGGACAGGCTTTTCCTCCCTCCCCACCCCCATCCCAATCCTCCCACTCACCCATTCGCACACAACCATTGTTGCTGTTGTCATCATCATCCTCATTACAATCACATTAGTATGATATAGAGAGTACGGTCATACTGACGGTAACATGACTAGACACAAAATAAACACTAAGTTAAGGAAAAAACAAAACCATCACTGAAGACCAACAGGGGCCTCCAACCATAGCATAGTTTATGGCAGAACAAGCAAACAAAACTGAAATAATAATAATAACAATAATAAAAAGAAGAAGCAAAAGAGAAATTATATATCTGAGCAGGTTGAGCAAATACTCCATTTCTTAAAATCAGATAATTTGTCATTGTTGGAAGCTATCATTTTTTCTAAATTGTATTGATTGTAGATTGTGTTTTTAAAATGTTTAAAACAAAGACTTTGTGGTGTTTTGGCTTTAAAAATAAATACTTTACCCAGCAATATGGTCATGTTCAAAAAAGGTTTACATTTTTGCTCAAAAATATTGTAATTGGTGTCATTTCAATAGTGATATCCATTGTATTAACCAAAACTTAACAGACATCCAGAATATGACGACATGAGGACAGAAATAAAACAGATGCATCAAGTCCTCCTTTTCTTCGCTCTCAACCTGCCATTCAGCCAGATTTTTTTTTTTTGCTACAATTTTGTTAAAAAATATTGAGTTGAACTATTCTTGAGTATGAGTCTACAGTAATTTGGTAAACTGTTTTAAAATATTCTTTCCATAAAATTGGAACATTAAATGGGTTTGTGAGGGAAAAGGGAGGCACCTGTAGTAAATAAATCCCATTTATATATAATTTGTTTATCTTTAGCCCAGACAGCCATTTATGGCATCTTATTCGTGGGAGACAAACCGACTGCTTTTCGCCTCTCCCCTTACACAATTTTGTTTTCCACACCTTAGGAATAGCAGAAAGTAATTGGTTGAATCCTAAATTATCCAGGCAGTTGTTATAGAGTTTGGCAAAACATTGGGAAGAGATGAAATCTCCAAAATCATCCAAAAGATCATTAACAAAAATACTTCCTTTTTTAATACATTCACCACATAGCAGAGGTTTATCTCCAACTAAAACATTTGAGTGCATCCAAAGTGTCTGTCTCTGTATACTTTCAATTATGTCGAGGGGGTAATACTGGAAATTCAACCACGCCTTGAATGCATCCTTATAAAGGAGATAGGCCCTTAAAATCGTTTAAAAAGTATTTATCAATATGCACTGTTTTTAGTTGATTAAAAAGGGAATAAACAATCTTTGGCTTGTCAGCCATTGTTTATTATGATACATTTTACTGACACATGAGGCTTTTAGAGAACGATCCATCACCTGAAGATTTTTTAAATTCAAACCACCGTTTTCATTAGAATTATATAAATATTGTCTCTTAATTTTATCTGGCTTGTTATTCCAAATCAATGTCAACATTTTTTGTTCAAAAACTTTAAAGTTCAGGATAAGAAAGGATCATTAATAAACTACCAGTATATTAATAAGTGTAACTTTTCCTTGAATTGTAAAATTCTATTTACTTTTTCCAACTTCCTGAAATAATTGCATTCAACAATTTCTTTAAAATCTTCAGGTACATGAATATCTACAATATCCACTGATCCATTACACCATTTAACTGGAACAGAACAGTTTAAAACAAAATTTGTATCTTTTAGCGCTCCTAATCGCAGAATATTACACTTATCAAAACTAGACTTTAATCCTGATATTTCTGAAAACCTTGTTAGTTCCCTTATCAATGCCCCCAGAGACCTTAGATTCAGTTGAATGAAAAAGGTAGTGTCATCAGCATACATTGCAGCTTAGTTTCTTGTCCATTGGGAAGTAAACCTGATATTTCTGTGTTGTTTCTTATATTAATTACCAAAATCTCAACGCATATAGTAAACAAATAAGGTGACAAAGGACATCCTTGATGCACACCCTGTTAGTGGGAAGGCAACTGATATATAACCATTATTTAACACTCGAATAACCGGATGGTTATAAAGAGTTTCAAACCATTGCATTAGGTCCTCACCAAAATTAAAATAAGATAAACACAGATTAATAAACCCCCCATTGAACCGTATCAAATGCCTTTTCAAAGTCTGCTATAAATAATAAACCAGGTTCCTGATGACTCTCATAAAAACATATTGTATCAAGAATTTGTGTCACTTTGTCACCGTTAAATCTACCCCTTATAAAACCAACTTGATCATTATTTATAATACTACCAATTATTTTTCTTATTCTTAACGCAATGCATTTAGAGAGAATACGGGTGTCACAGCAGAGCAGGGTCAAAGGTCGTCGGTTTTTTACTTTAAGAGTAGTGATATAACTCCTTCTCTTTGAGAATTTGATAATATTCTCTGTTGAAGGATGTCAACAATGGTTTTTTGATTTCAGTAAAAAAGGTCTTATATATCTCAATAGGAATACCATTGATACCTGTTGATTTTCCTAAAGAGAATGAGTTAATTGCTTCCAGTAGCTCCCGTTCTGTTATGTCTCCCTCACAACTTAATTGTTGTGAGACTGAAAGCTTAGGAACATTGTACGGAAAATATTGCTCGGCCACATTGTTGGGAGGCTCCAAGTTATTATCCTTAGAATATAAGGCTCTAAAATATTAAATTTCCTCGTAATATTTCTTGCGGATTTGATAACAATACATTATTTTTATGTAGAGTCAATAGATTCTTTTTAACACCGTTTCTCTGGTTTAGTCTTAAAAAGTGGGCTGTACACTTCTCTCCCTTCTCCATCCAAACTGCACGTGACCTAAAAATAATTCCATTCATGATAGAGCGTTTCCAATTCATCCTGTTTTCTTTTGATTAAGACTTCTGTTTCTATTGTATAATTCCTATCTAGTGTTTTTTGCAGCTCAATGATTTCATTTATTAAGCTTTTTTCTCTTTCAAGGTTTCTTCTTCTTTTAATGGAACCCATCTTTATTGCATGACCTCTAAAGGAGCATTTAAATGCTTCCCATACATTATGTGGATTAGACGAGTGTTCATTATTTTCAAAAAACATCTTAATAAATCTCCTGGTAGCATCAAGAAAGGAACTATCATCAAGGAGAGATGTGTTGAACTTCCAGTTGCCACATCTCCTAGTATATTGTGAAACACTAATTTGTATTGTAACCAAGCTGTGATCTGATTTCAACGAGTCTCCTATGACGCAGTTACATATTTTTGGGACCAATGATAAGGAAGTAAGGAAATAATCAATTCTACTGGCTTGGTTTCTTCTAACTTACATGACTGAACCATCAGCTTCTCTCTTGGCTGGTCTAAAGACATGGTGGTTGTAGTCGAGGCCCGCCAGCATGGTCCTGGCTGCATACACTGGTGGGGAGAAGCTGAAGCCTTGGTTTGCATACATCAGGATGTAATCGTGAAAGGATTCCAGCTCAGCAGTGGACCTGTTATGTACAGAAAAATCATGGAGTGGTATATCTTTCTCCAATTAGTGACATGACTTGCATAGGAGGAAGCAGCTGTAAAGCTATGTTGCTTTACCTGAAACCCAAATATTTGTGGACATTTCTTAGCCAGCGTTCATCCAGAACTATTTCTGTTAGCTTCTGGTGTGCCAAGGAATCCCTCTTTATCCACTGCTTCTTTCTGCTCACCATCTGGGGTCCATGGTGGCATGCACCGAGGGCCCATTCATGTTCTCCTGTCACATGGTGTAGGAGTCCTATCCACATGTCCTTTGGAGAAAAAACAAACATTTACATTTCTATTATTAAATCGGTTATGACGAACTTTAAGCCGTTTTACATTTAAAAAAAAAAAAAGAACCCAAGCAGACAGACTCCCATAATACTTACCAGAAAATCTTCATAACCGTCTGCAGTCTTGCAGCTATGCCAGAAATGATTGCAGATGTCTTTAGTCCACATATGTAAAATGGAGCACCCATTTTGCATTCCTGCCTGGAAATTGATGGAAATAATTACTTAACTGTGGTCTTCTATGACAACACATCTCATCTCTATTAGTGACTAGATCATGAACTCACTGCATGGACTTTTTTGACCAAGCTTTCAAAGCCGTGCCAGATGTCCAATGTGTGGTGGACTCCACTGTTTTTGTATTTACCTTTGTCTGAGAACAGAAACATGTCATGGAACAAGTGTTGCATAATCATCTCTAAATCATGTCAATAACATGTAACCATGAGTAATAAAAGGGTTCTAAGACTATTTGCAGAATATTGGGCCGCAGCATAAATATCTAAAGAAATCACTTACTGAATAGGGCTATAATTTGTGAATGACCATCTGTACAAATCTCCGACACTTGAAGCTCTTGAGTGAGTGTGTCCAAAGAGCGCATGAAGGCCACTTTTTCCATGGTCGCAGAGTTCTTCCCTGTCTCCCGCTTGTCAACATTTACCATGCTCAAAATCTGTTTTGAGTCATTGTCCATGGCAGTGTACGTACAATACTGTGCACAAAACCCAGGACTGTCCCTTCGTGCATATCCTTCAAAATAAAATATGAATAGAAATTTATCAAAATGAGCCGTTGTACTTTTTATCATTAGTTAAATATAATGAGACATGCAATTAATGTTTGAATGGTTTTGACTAAACATGCAATTAAACATCTC
Source organism: Leptatherina wallacei (assembly GCA_028567055.1). Classification (NCBI taxonomy): domain Eukaryota; kingdom Metazoa; phylum Chordata; class Actinopteri; order Atheriniformes; family Atherinidae; genus Leptatherina; species Leptatherina wallacei. The sequence goes on from JAOXYM010000021.1 coordinate 16,228,140, forward strand.
GACAATGTCATTTAACAACTATTGACAATTTCAGGTTAGGCTTGTATATTATGTATTCTACAAAAATGACCAGACTGACAATGTTTCCTCATCCATTGCAAAAGAAAAAGGATATATTTCAGTTATACTAACCGAGGACCACAACTGGGCCTTTGGGTTGAATCTGCTTGACAATTCCAGCTCTCTTCTTCTCCCAAAATTATTTAATTGTGTCCACACAGTAATCGTCTTGGATCCTGAAGAAAGTGCTCCTATCCACCATCCCCATTCTCATAAACTTGAAGAGGAGGGATATTTTTGCATAGTTGTTTCCAGAAAGCAGAATGTTAGAAGCCAACATGAAATCTCCGGCCGGCATCCCGCATTTTAAAGTGGTCTGGGAAGTCCACTTCCATACTGTATGGCCCTGGGGACACAACTGTAAAACAGGTTGCAAAGAAAACACAGAACACCATTTACAAAATAAATGAGACATAAATATATGATAAAAAATGTCTAAATTATTTACAAAGATGAAATAAGGAAATCTGTGCAATAACAGCAACTAACCCATTCAACAACAGCAGCTGTTCCCCTGGACGTGGTGCGTATCTCAAAGGGTTTTGTTGCACCGCACTCTATGTTGGTGTTTTGGTCCATAGCAGTGCAGTGGCTGACGGGGAAAACAAGGTATTCAGCAAGCTGCTTCAGACATTCGTGGGACGTTACTGATGCAGGATGGCCAATTATGTCATCTTCAACACAGACTTGCGCTCCTTCTGTGAGTTTAGGGTTGTCTGTGGTAGATAGATCTTGGAAGTTGTCTGCTACATCGTGCACTATGTCCTCCACGCCGACCACCGGAAACTCATCCAAGCAAATGTTGGTCTTGAGAGCACCACCACTGCTAATGTTGAAATGAGAGCAATGTGAAAAAAATAAATAAAAATGAATGAGCTAGTAACCAGGCTGTTATGGCCACAACAGGGTACAGAACCTACCGAACACAAGGATGGGGTTCATTATCTTCATCATCACTGCTGTCCGTATCTTCTTCTCTGGCTTCATATTCTTCCAGTGAGGACAAAGACTCTGTCTCCATCTCTGGAGAACATGTCTCATCATCCCAGTCAATACTAGAATAAAGAATACATTCACAATTGAATTAAAAACAAACAATTACTTACACCAAAAAAAGACCTTTTATGTGATAATTACTGATACTTACGTAGCGTTTTTAATGTTGTTGAATTCATCAACATTAATGACCTTGCTGCCTTTATGAATTGAAGATTTACTAAAAAAAAAAAAAAAAAGGACCAAATTCAATGTTATTCAACTAATTGTAGAGGCAGGATGAGAGTTTTATTCAACTACGTAGAGACTAGGAGGAACCAATGTTTACAGTGCTGTTTCTGCCAGCGCTTGTGGAAGCATACACAACAGACCATAGGAGACACTGGCAACAAAACCAAAGGAACCACCCAAGTAGTACAGTCAACTGCATATGTGGGATGAAGCTTGCTTACCACCGTTCTACAACTGTAATATGAATTCACTTAATTGTCATGAAAATGTTATGCTTCAGGAGCAAAAAGACCAGATGGAAAGAGATTGGAAAATAACCATCTACAGAGAGTACAGCTCTTCCACACAGCCAGTCCAGGTTCATGACTAAGACTAAGAGACTTTAAATGAGCTGACTCGTTGACTTAAAACAAACGTAAAATGCCGGTCCTTAACAATTACCTTGCATGTACATGCTCAATATCTGTCTCCATGAGGCTGCTAGTGTCCGATTCCTCATCTCCAGCATCACAGAAGTCCTTATCTCTGTACAAATGACAAGAACAAGACATTACATCAAAGGCCATGAAATATAAAATTATTTATTATTCAGAATGAAATGATCAATGATTTACAAATTACAATTACTAACAATTATAGCACTTTTTTTAATTGTTTTTTCAACTATAGGAGTGTTACTTATTAGTGCTATTTTTATGTGACTGATAATCAAAATGTTCTTTAATGATAATGATTAGTGCTGAGTACAGATAAAGCCATTGTACTTGGGGATTTTAATGTTCACGCTGACAATGAAAATGATAGTTTAAA
>JAOXYM010000021.1:16236916-16251348 GCA_028567055.1 Leptatherina wallacei
TTCTGATCAGCAGAATTAGTAAGTTACAAACTTGGAGATACAAGTCACAAAACATATGTCCCTGTTCTAGTTCCATATCCGAGGCGGTCCCGCAAAGCTCTCCACCTCGGGTACGATGTACCGAGATTTACACGAGCTTTGTTTCTTTTTTGGTCACTCTTGCGCTTCAAGTTTCTCTTCTCTTCCTCAGTTTTGATCCTTTTAGGTCGTTTTGCTGTGTATGCAGTAACAGCCAGTGGAGGTATGATAGCTTTCGTCTTGGTGGCCATGCTGTTCTGTTTACAAGATCTGTCGTGCACGCGCTACTAGGAGAGATGGCGTCGTTGCGACGCACACCGTCACGGCAAGTTTGGAAGCTAGTTAACATTAGCAGCTTCCAGCAACTAAAAATGCATGGACTATATCTGCGCTACATCTATGAGTACTTAGAAAAACAAACAAACAAAAACTCTTTCACCACATTATATCATATTTCTGAATAAGATCAAAATAAAATCTGGTTTAGTTCCTGTAAACATAAATTTTTGTCCCATTAACAAAATTATGCTTTTTTTATGTTTATGTAAAAATATCCATTAAATTACATTTTCACCTTTATATAAACAGTTAACGTTTATAAAGTGACAGGCAGGTTGCAGGAGTTTTGGGAGTTTTCTTTTTCACGTTTCTTGACAAAACGAGAATGAAATGGGGACATCTAGCGATGCATCTCTGGAAGATTTGACAGTAAAGGTGAACGAAGAGAATCACCGGAATCAGTCTGAAAAATAGAATTGGGAAGAAATTGCTATTTGACGCAGTATGTACATTATAATTTCATACATACAGTAAACAGTATATTTTATTTGGTGTGTCGATTTTTTAATATTCTACAGCAATGACTGTAAATATTCTACAGTCGACCCACCTCTGACGTGTCATCTCGACTCTCAGTTTGACCAATCAGAGACATTTAGCGTCAAAACACTTCCGCTTTGCTTTCCAACTTGCCTTTTCACTGGAGCGGCCGGTGTGAACAGATATTAGAGTTAACACCACGTATCTCATATACCAAGAAGAGACGAAAAGGTAGCAGCTGAACCCCTTTCTTTGCTTAATAGCTTTTTAAGTTGTTGGTAATAGGCGGAATAGGCAGAAATGATTATTTGTCCTGCCTGATATGCTTGCAGTCAAAGGGTGGCTCCTGTTAGCCACTTGCTAACACGTCGCATGCTGTGTTTGAATGAGCATGAGTACTTCTACCTCCACACGTTTTCAGTAGAGCTAGTTCAGAAGTTAAGGCTTGTTAAATATCCAGACTAAAGGTGTAACTACACTGGAGTTGGTATAAAGTAACTGGAATACGTAGATAATGGGTGTCATGGTTTAACTAGCTTGTTTTAACTCTTGTAGATGCCTCCAAAAAAGACAGAAGCCCCCAAACCAGCTCCATTGATTGGAAGATTCGGAACATCTTTAAAAATTGGAATTGTGGGATTGCCTAATGTTGGGTAAATAAATTTAAGAAGTAATGTGAATGTTTACAAGTCCTTTAGTGTAACAGGCTAACTTGAATATTACCATTACCATTGATATCACTCCTGTTGCAGAAAATCCACATTTTTTAATGTGCTGACCAAAAGCCAAGCAGCTGCAGAAAACTTCCCATTCTGCACAATTGACCCAAATGAGAGCAGGGTGCCTGTTCCTGATGAGCGCTATGATTTCCTTTGCGAATATCACAAGCCAGCCAGGTGTGTGTTATGAGAATTTGCCATGACAACTGGTGTTTTGAATAAATCCAGCACATCACTGGTCCTTTTATTTTGTTTCTTCAGTAAGGTTCCTGCTTTCCTTAATGTTGTGGACATTGCTGGTCTGGTGAAGGGAGCTCATTCAGGACAAGGACTTGGAAATGCATTCCTCTCCCACATCAGTGCCTGTGACGGTATCTTCCATATGACTCGTAAGTAGCCAGCAGAACGGCCTTCTGCAGCTGCTGACGGCAGAACGCAGCTGTTTGCGGGGCATGCTGGAGCTATTGCTACTTAGAGCCTTGGTGAAATAAGGCCCATTCCAAGAACTCTGTTACTCTCTGGTTAACACCTGTCCAGTTTGAATATTGTTTTTTACTTCTCTAATTGTTTTGGTTTTTTAAGGCGCATTCGATGATGAGGATATTGTCCACGTAGAGGGCAACGTGGACCCAGTGAGGGACATTGAGATCATCCATGAGGAACTGCGGCTTAAGGATGAGGAAATGATGGCTCCAATCCTCGACAAACTGGAAAAAACTGCCGTCAGAGGAGGAGACAAAAAACTCAAACCTGAATATGTAAGTGTGTTTTTTGTCCCGCATCACACTTGAGTTTCCATCTTAATCTGTGAAAACCAGCTGACGTAGTGCCTGTTGCCTCAGGATATCATGTTGAAGATAAAGAACTGGGTGGTGGATGAGAAAAAACACATCAGATTTTACCATGACTGGAACGACAAAGAGGTAATGACACAGATGTTTGTGTACCGATGTGCGTTCACGTGTTACCTTGGTTATGAGTATCATGTCTAAATCGGTAGTCTTGAATTTGTAAATTACCCCACTGCTGGCCCTCCAGAGAAACTAGTATGTTCAAAGTTTTGTAGAACTACGAATAATATTCGTAGTTCAGAGAAAATGTTTATTTTTTTTAAGCAGTGACTGAATCCTTTTGTCTGGTACTGTAACATTTACTGTATTTGGAGACTCGCTGAAACAACGATGGCATGATGTCTGATTAATAGAACTCTTCTATTGAGATCAAATGCATGACTGGTGAGATATGTAAAACGGTGCTGTCAGAAATAAAATGTCCTCCAACACACAATTTTTTAATTCTCCCTGCAGATTGAAGTATTGAACAAATACCTGCTCCTTACATCAAAGCCCATGATCTACCTGGTTAATCTCTCGGAGAAGGATTACATCAGAAAAAAGAACAAATGGTATATTTGCACTCACCTACTTATAACTTGTGTTTCTGCTTGCTCAGTTATTTATTTGTTTGTTTCTCTATTTCTTTCCTGACTGCCTGTTTATTCAGGTTGGTAAAAATCAAAGAGTGGGTAGATGTACATGATCCAGGCGCGCTGGTCATTCCCCTGAGTGGAGCTCTGGAGTCCAAACTACTGGACATGGAGGAGGAGGAGAAGGATAAATACTGTGAGGAACAGAAGACACAAAGGTGAGACAAATGCACCCAAAAAAAATCTTTTTTTTTTGTTTCCAAAATCTGGTTATAATTATTATCTTATATCACAGTTATTATGATTTAACATCAGATCCAAGAATTCTCACCAGTGGGTGAAAAATGCCCAGCAATGGTTCAATCAATTGAATTCACAAAAACAATGAAAGCAGCAGATCCTCCGAGCTGCACAGTTTGATTCATTGGGGATATCAGGCTATATATTCCAGCACCAACTTCATTAGTTTTTCTTGATGAAAGTGCAGTGAACTGACATCTACCAGCTGATCATTTTACTGGAATTACTTGTCTGGTAAATGACACGATAGACCAGAGTTCTGCACCGGCATACAAATGGTGTTAAAAGGTGTTTTTCTTTTTTTGATGAACCAAAGTGAGTGTACAGAAAGCTACTTTGGATGGATATAATGTAATTTGACAAAGCTTTGGCCGTTATGTAATTAACAGATCAGTAATGTGAGTATTCAAACTACTCATTATATTGCTAATATCAGAAGTAAATTTCCAAATCGATGAGAGATTTGTGGTTTGTACATTTTTGCTTAAGCTGCTTCATCATTGAAAATCTTTCTTGTATGTTTGTACATTGCTAGTGTTCTGACCAAAATAATAAAGACCGGCTATGCAGCGCTACAGCTGGAATACTTCTTTACTGCGGGACCAGATGAGGTGCGAGCGTGGACCATCAGGGTGAGCGCTCTGTTTTCTACTTAAACTGACAACTTTAGTTTGAATAAAGACATAAATATAATGTGAAGAAAATGCACCAAAAGACATGAATGAAAACAAAGAGTAAAGTGAAACTGAATAAAAGTGAAAGCAATTCTGAAATTCATTATTGCCATTGAATATTTATTTTTATATATATATATATATATATATATATATATATATATATATATATATATATATGAGAGAGAGAGAGAGAGAGAGACCTTTTTAGTGAATATTCTTCTGTAGAGCTTTAGATTGAAACAGTTTTTGATATAATCATAAATGTCATCATATTGTGACAGTATATGGGGTATATAAACTATCTGACCCAAGACAAAAAAGGCTCCACCTGGATTCATCTCAAGAAATGATCTGGGCTTGCTTCAGCTAATCAGGTGTAGGTTCAGCAATGTTATGCACCCAAAAAGCCTGAGCCCAGGATTTTCCATCAACAGATTATTTCTTTACTTGATCTCAGTTCCACATTTAAAGATGACAATGCCAAGATTCATTTGGCTCAAATTTTGAAAGAGTGGTTCACGAAGCATGAGACATCATTTTCACACATCTGCTGGTCGTCATAGGCACGCTAGTAAGGATTTTTTACATCTGATTTTCCCATTCTCCCATTATCAGTAAATGATTTTGACAAAAAATGTAATTTAGTTCTTTTTTTCCCCAATTTCTTTTTACTTAACCAGGCGGTGCGGTGCATTTGTACTTGTGCTGCAATTTTTTAAATTGTCATTATGTTGAAATATTGTTTTTGATCTGGCTCTAACAGAAAGGTACCAAGGCTCCCCAAGCTGCAGGAAAGATCCACACTGACTTCGAGAAAGGCTTTATCATGGCTGAAGTGATGAAATTCAGCGACTTCAAAGAGGAGGGCACTGAAGGGGCAGTTAAGGTGTGTGTTTATATTGAAATGAATGATATTGCCCCACAGTTGAATTTTCTGCTAACCTTTGAGGTTTTTCAAAAGTGTTGAATGCAATTACAAGATTTTCTCTTGATCACCTCTGTTCTCTCTCAGGCTGCTGGGAAGTACAGACAACAGGGCAGGAACTACATCGTGGAGGATGGTGACATTATCTTTTTCAAATTCAACACACCCAATGCTCCTAAAAAGAAATAACGGGACCACACATTTACCAGGGGTGTAATTCAGAGTACAGTTCAGTCAGACCCTGAAGGACGGCATTGTCTGCTGGTTTTCATACTTTTCTTTTGGATTCAAAAGGTTGATTTGTAGCCTGAGTGGTCACAGACAAAAATCTATGAATTATTACAATGAAATAACATTAAAAATTCAGTCAGTCATTATAACAAACGGTGCTCAAAAATAACGTGTGAAAAAAGAAGAATACAAACACATTTTTTCTTTTCTTTTTTCTTTTATACGTGAAACAGGCCTCTTTGCTGTTTCCTTTATTATTTCTGATGATTCAAATTACAAAGCTCTGAGACTTTTGGGAGCATTTCTTTAGGTATTTATAACCATGTTTAATCTTTCAGAAGTTGGCAAGCTTTCAATCCTCGAAGGTCACTTAATTTGTGCTTTTCCACTATTAAGCAACATTCTGTCGGACATCATCTTTTATGTTTTCTCCCTTCATTATTTTTTTATTTTAAAATATTCACAGAAAATTTATAACAGTTTGATATTAACAGAGAAAAAAAAATCCTAGAATATACAGTGAGAAGAGAATGAAATCCATCACTCTGTGTTTTACTCAGGGCTGGAATGTACTGTGCTATAAGCTGGACGGATGTTTTATAAAAGAGCAAGGCAGGCCTCTGACCGTGCCTGATCAAACCCCTGAACTGAATTTATGTTAGGTAAGCTGCTTTTATTGACTTTGTTTGGGTTGGTTTAAAAAAAAAAAAAAGGGTTTCCCACATTGTAGTAGTCTCCATCCTGCATTACAATTGTGGATCATTTGGACTGTAGAACTACAAAACAGTCTCACCTTCTCACTGCATCCACAATGTGAATGTCTGTACTTACCCACCATCGCTTCATCCAGCTTCTTGGCACATTGTGGACTAAGATGTCGATCTTTTTAGCTGAAGGGAGCAAGTCACCCTTATCAAAATGCACGTGTCAATAAAAGGAGAAAAGGATCTTGATTGTTTTGTGTGTTTTACTTGAAACGAGGACGACTGGGGTGGTGGTCCCCCTCTTCATGAAGGGGGAGCGGAGGGTGTGCTCCAACTACAGGGGGATCACACTCCTCAGCCTCCCTGGTAAGATCTATTCAGGGGGCCTGGAGAGCAGGGTCCGTCGGATAGTCTCGGATTGAGGAGGAGCAGTGTGCTTTTCGTCCTTTTTTCGTCGTGCTACATTGGAACAGTTCTACACCCTCTTCAGGGTCTTGGACAGGGCATGGGAGTTTGCCCAACCAGTCTACATGTGCTTTGTGGACCTGGATAAGGCGTTCGACCGTGTCACCTGGGACTTCTGTGGGGGGTACTTCGGGAACATGGAGTGCCGGACCCCCTTGTACGAGCTGTTCGATCCCTGTTGCACCGGTGCCAGAGCTTGGACCGCATTGCCAGCATTAAGTCAGACTCGTTTCCGTTGAGGGTTGGACTCCGCCAAGGTTGCCCTTTGTCACAGATTCTGTTCATAACATTTATGGAGAGAATTTCTAAGTGGAGCTGAGCTGTTTAGGGGATCCAGTTTGGTGGCCTCAGGAATGGGTCTCTGCTTTCTGCAGATGATGTGGTCCTGTTGGTTTCATCAGGACTTGATCCCCAGCTCAGAGTAGAGCCGCTGCCCCACCACAGCCTGATGAAATGGCCCGGGCATCTGCTAAAGATTCTTCCTGGATGCCTCCTCGGGGAAGTATTTCGGGCACATCCAACCGGGAGGAGACCTAGGGGTAGGCCTAGGACACGTTGAAGGGATTACATCTCTCGGCTGACCTGGGAGTGCCTCGGGATCCCCCCGGATGAGCTGGGTGATGTGGCTGGGGAGAGGAAAGTCTGGGCTTCCCTGCTCAGGCTGCTGCCCCTGCGACCGACCCCGGATAAGCGGCAGAAGATGGATGGATGGATGGACTTTTACTCGGAGTAATGACATTATGTCAAAGGAGAACAGACTGGAACATAAAACTGCAATGTGCTTCTACAATAATAAAGCATTTTAACAGAGCTATTTGTTGTTATAAGGAATTGATGATAGTATGTGAACTTTGAAATTAATAGAGAAAATAAAACTTGCATGTTTTTTTAGATACAGATTTTTAAAAATAAATATATTGACTCTAAACCCAACATAAGTTTTGAAATAATACAACAGTATTATAACTACTCATTCTGCATAACATTTTCAAAAAGTCTAATGACAAAGAAAAGCCTTCTGGGAAAAAGGAAAATTGCATCACTGATTGTGATTTAAAGCGTCATGTAAGCAACAAAAAGGATCATTCAGTGATTGTATTACCTGTTTTACAGATGGTTTTAGTTCAAACTTGGTGCTAAGTTATTGGAATGATCATTTTGAGTATTATTTCAAAATACTCAATGCTATCAAATACATTTGATTCTGTAAAACCTTATTATTCCACACCAGGTTTCACATATCTGCATAATTTCCTGTTTCCAACAGAACTTTTGTACTATGGACTAAAAAGGATATTTATTTAGGTAAGTGTATTTGAAGTAAGAAACTTATTTTACATGTGTATTTGTAATTGTAAATGTGAGACTGTTGAATACTTTAATAGGATGCTTGGAATAAATGAATAACTAGTTTATAAAAGCACAAGAAGACTAATAGCATAGTAGCATAGCTTGTTTCCTTTTGAGAATATCAGCTCATTCAAACGTTACCGAATGAGGTAAAGTACATTCAAGTGTCACAGATATTTAGGTAATTGTGATGTAGGATTTGGGGGTATAAAACTCAACAAGCTAAACTTAAGTAGAAGACTAGATTTCGAAATACCCTGCTTGAGGCAAATGGGGCTATCGTATAACGAAGTGAATGTCAAATTCAGAACCTTGAAAAAGACCCTTTTCTCGTTCCCAGTCGATTCAAGTTAAGAGAACTGAAAATTTGCGTGGTAACACTACAAGACTGACGATGTTGTTTATATAACTTTATTCATTATAAAACTATGGTGAAACAAAGCGGAGTTTCGATGTGTTCAGTGCCGATTTCTAAATCTCTCTGTTAGGATTTCAACGACTACACATTCCTTCTCTGGACTCGCTCAACAAACAGGAAACGCACGTCCTACAAAAAAAGAAAAAAAAGATTAGCGTCTCAGTTAGCCAATGACGTGTCACCAGTGAACTCCCTCAGCCAATAGCCATAGAGAAGAAGGGCGGGATGTCCTGTAATGTGATGCAAATTCGACGGTCAAGCTTGTTAGTCCCACCTTTTTGTGTTTCCCGCACCGTCAATCAAAATAGAAAAAAATCGACCCGAATTCACCGATCAACACTAGCCCGCCTTTGATAAAATAATCATGTTCGGAGTTTAGTTGATCTGGTAATCCTACCGGTTACTACCAATCACGCTATGACTGGTACGTAAACAATAAGCGCATCGAAGCTGCAACTAATCGGTGAGTTTGTGAAAGCTGCAGCGGAGCGAGCTGCGTCTTTTTATCGTTAGCTTTGCTGCTAACTAGCTAGATATGGTTAGCTAACTGGGCTAGCTGACTAGCCTCGGAGTTGACAAAGTAAACAGTTGATCTGGGCTGAAATCGTCCCTGAATTTCCGCTGCAAAGTTGAATTTCGCAATCGGCTCCTTTTGGACAGGAGAGTGGGGATGCTTTGCGAGCTTTTCTGGCAGGCAGGAGTTGAAGATTACAGAGTTTTGCTGAGTTTCCCCCTCTCTCCCTGCTAGCGCCAGAGCAGCCTCTGAAACAAGGAGAAATGGCGTCCGCGGACGTGGACAGCAGTCAAAGCGAGTTTCTGCAAGCCGGCGGCGCAGCGGAAACACAGGTATCCCACATTTTCTAGCTCGCTCGCTATCGATTTCTGGATATGATTTTGCGAGCATAAAGTTCACACGTTTTAGATTTTTGATGGCATGGGGTGAAAGCCGTACACTTCCTGTGTTCCCCTCAATAACGGCCACCCACTTTACCCCTGTAAAACCCGCCCATAGTGGGTAGGACACTGAAGTCAGTCACTTGGGTCGGCTCGCTGGAAGATAGCCGGTGTACCCTGGGCTCGGAAGATGCAGGGTCGGGATAATGTAGCAGTAATGTCGTCCATAATCATTACAGTAGCGTTCAATTGTGTTGTAATGGCCACCCATCCCCCACTCTCTGCTCTCGACCATTTCTGAGCCTGTTATCGTCACTGTGTTGGTGGCTGCTTTAGTCTCGTGACTGCCCCGTTCTTTGCTTCCGAACAATTTCTGCATGATCCTCGACTGTCTGCTCTACTCTCTTTGATATATCGGCACAGTCTCCCGATTCATAACATATTTACAGACAATAGCCAGGCTTGTTCTCCTCTCCTTTTGATCTAATCTGGAGCAGAGATGAATGACTATCTCCATGTGGAAGCGTGATTTGTTTTTGCTAATCTTAGTTTTAATTTTACTCGCAGACGACAGATATGTCAGCTATTCAGCTGACAGGTTCAGACCGATGGGAAGTGTTAACTCCTGTTTCAGCTGGGAAAGAAGACCAAGGAGTTGTCCACATTCCAAACTCTGGGATTGTCACATCCAACGGGCAATATGTGCTTCCGATTGGGAGTCTTCCTAGCCAGCCCATTTATGTTACAGCATCTGGGAGTGAGGCTGGATCCAATGGCATATCAGGCATTCAGTATCAGGTAAAAAAAAAATATAATCTAACATATTGAAGACACTGTAGGTGCTGTATTCAGGGGATGATCATGCTCCATGCTGTTACTCCGTATTCCAGGTCATCCCACAAATTCAGAATGCAGATGGGACGCTCGCAGGATTCCAGACACAAGGATTGGATGACGGTACAGGACAGATTCAGCTCCTCCAAGACGGGAGCCAGGGCAGCATCGGAATCTGCTGCGCCACAACAGCGACCACAGACCTCCTAACACAGGCTGGTCAAGTTCAGTCAATCCAGGGTGTCTCTCTGGCTGGGGGTACAGCGTACACAGGCACCGTACCTGTAGGGCTGCCCAGCAACATTACGTTTGTCCCGATAAACAGCGTGGACCTGGAGTCACTAGGGCTAACCGGAGCTCAGACGGTCCCCATTGCAACAGGGGTGACGCCTGAGGGTCAGCTGATAATGAGCAGCCAGGGTCAGGACAAGCAGCAGCTGGTGACAGTGAGTGACCCCAACGCTAACCAAGAGCTGTACGTGCCAACCACCACTTCCTCCTCCAACTCCTCCCAGCTCCCCGAGACCATCGATGGTACCGGGATTCTCACCCAGGCCACCGCCGTGTCTGTTGGCGTGTCTGATCCCTCCTCAGAAAACTTCAACTCCCACAACCACCTGCAGCAAATCCAGGTCAGCAATCAGCATGTTTGTCTTCTGCATTGTACGTGTGTCGAGTCACTTCAAGCCACAGGTTCCCAACCTAAAGTCTACAGCAAGGATTTAACTCGCGTAACTGTAGAATCACTGATTGTGCTGTAAAAAGATAATTTTCCAACTACCGTAGTGTGATTTTTGTTCCTATTTGTAGGTGTAGTATTGACACTAACATCTGAAGATTTCAAATTATTCACAGGCTTATTGAAGAGGAGTCTTATAATGAGTCATAAAACGGTTCATCCAAGTGGTGTCTAGCCAAAAAGGATGTGAACGTAGCTTTGAAGTCCACCCACTATCTAGCAACACATAAGTATGTTTTATCACCTGTTGAGTGAAGACTCTCAAAGACCTTTAGTCTTTATCAGCAACCTCTGCCTACAGCAGCCACACTACTAGTTGTTCTTATGTTCAGCTTTCACCTGTCATGAATTAGCTTCACATGGACTTGTTTTTTTGTTTCTGTTACGACGTTGGTTTATGCACCAATTGCCTGTTTTTGCATTACATAAGAAATACGGTCTTCCTTTTCTCTAGAACCACCGATTCTTTGGCTTTCATCCCCGTCACCATTAACAGTACTCTTCCTTTAGATCCTTTTCGTGACAGTAATATGCTGGTTCTCTTGTGTAGGGTCAGGTCAATATAAATCAAGTCTGAACTGTTCTAAGTGATTCACTGTGATGCAGCGACTTTATAGATTTGATTCACCAGTGCAACCAGTTCTAAAGTGTTCTGAGTTGCGCACCCTAATACCACAAAGAAATTCTACATGGAGAAGAGCTCTTCCATGTTATTAAATTCAGCTGCTTCAAGAAATCTTGCAGTTTTTGCTACTTTGTAAATTTGTGTTGATAATTGCAATCAGCGGTGCTGTTCCTTACGGTGTAGGTGTCCTCTTCCAATGCCACCACTATCTCACAGCCCATCCTGCAGCTGTCCGGGGACGGTCAGGCCCAAGTAGCTCAGAGTCAGGACCTGAATGCAGGAGGTCAAACTCTACAGAGCGTGCAGCTGGTCAACCCAGGAACCTTCCTCATCCAGGCCCAAACAGTCACCGCTACTGGACAAATCCAATGGCAAACCTTCCAGGTAGTGTTGTTGTTGTTTTTTTCAAACCATCAGATCATTTAATTTATGCAGGACATGACTTTTCGATCATTGATATAATCCTCTTACAGGTTCAGGGCGTCCAGTCACTTCAGGGTCTCCAGTTGCCCCAGGGACAGGGCCAGGCCCAGCAGTTGACCCTAGCCCCAGTCCAGACCCTCCCTATGGGCCAAACGGGCCAAGTCAGCTTACCCAACCTCCAGACGGTCACAGTTAACTCTGTAACACAAAGTGGAGTTCAGTACACGCACGGAGAGGATTCAGGCAGTCCCGCTGGTAAGACCACAAACATAACCCTCCATTTTCATGTGTAGATTTTAGATGGCTATTATTATTTTTATTCTTATTATTCTTCTTCTTCTTCTTATTATTATTATCATTATGAATCCCTTATTTATAGACATCCTAAACCCTCCCTCTGTTTCCTCACTTCTCTCTTGGTTCAGGTATTCAAATAAAGGAGGAGCCAGACTCAGAGGAGTGGCAGCTGAGAGACTCCACGCTGAACCCCAGCGACCTAAACAACCTGCGCGTTCAGATGACCGATGAGGACATGGAGATGCCGAGCGGGGAGGGCAAGAGGCTCCGCAGAGTAGCCTGCACCTGCCCCAACTGCAAAGAGTCTGGAGGAAGGTGGGTGTCTGAAAACACACACGTACACTACAGATGCAGCAGAGTTTGGTGCTGTGAAGCTGTCATTGGTCCAACAGAACAAGTTCTTGATGTGTTTATTTAAGTATTAATTTCCCATGATTCCTGTACTCATTCCCAGTAATACCCACGCTTCACATTTTCTTTCCTCTTTGGCTTACAGAGGATCGGGAATGGGGAAGAAGAAGCAGCACATCTGCCACATCGTCGGCTGCGGGAAAGTCTACGGGAAGACGTCTCACCTGCGAGCTCACCTGCGCTGGCACAGCGGAGAGAGACCCTTCGTCTGCAACTGGATGTACTGTGGGAAGAGGTTCACCCGGAGCGACGAACTGCAGAGACACAGGAGGACACACACAGGTGAGATCGCTTTTTCCTCATGCACTCTTTGCGCACTACTGTTGGCCGTTTACACCGAATAAAGTAAGTTACGGGTTTAAACTCTCATTTAGTTAAAACTGTGCTCACAGTTACTTCTTATCAACATGTAATATTTGCTTTAAGACCACTGAAAGAGAGCTGCTTGTTAAAGGATGAATGGGTCTGTTGTGAGTACTAAGTCATAAAAACAGGCTCAACAAGGCATCTGACATAAGAAGAAAGCAGCATACAGACTCCTGTATTTAACCCTAAACTTGTGGGCTTTATGTCCCATTTGAAGTCCACATCTTGCCCGAGTCATCATTTTCTGCTCGTATTGTCCTAGTTTCTTGTTATCTTGGGTCAGGATGTTTTGGAGCTGCAGACTTCAGCTGAAGACAGTGTGTGTGTGTGTGTGTGTGTGTGTGTGTGTGTGTGTGTGTGTGAGGACAATAAAAGTACGTCTTCCCTGCAAGTCTCTGTGTAGATGTCCATGCTTCATGGGCCAGTTTCCTGCGAGGCTGTGCGGACGTTGTCACGCTTTAGAACGTAGCCATCATGATATAGTCGTTAACTATGTAATATTTTTTTTTTTTTTTTTTCAATTAACGCTTTAATCAGTGTCCGGCTGCAGTTCGGCTTTTCTAAAACTTGTTCCTCACGTTCGTATTTGGCTTGTTGAGTAGAGGACGAGTGGCCTGGATTGAATTTTCTCTTTGCAACCAGCAACTTAAAATAGTTGCTTAATCAGCTTTAAATGCACCGGAGTTTTCAGCTGTTTGTAAAGTTGGCTTTCAGTTCGGTCCCTCCTACCATGCAAAACAAGTGGAATAGAATTCACCACCACGTGCTGCAAGTCACGTAATCCGTCCGTTTCTGGGAGAGTCCATCGGTTTTACAGATTTAAATGGTAAATATATCCAGAAGAAATATGTAAAACTTGCCAAATGTTTTCCACTTGCTCTTCCTTCTGATCAAAGTGGTTCTAATCCAGATTATCATCCAGAAAAACTTTATGCTGCAGAATGTTAAATCCCAGCCACATATACGGACCCTGGTATGGAGGCAGACATCTCAACCAGTTGCTTCATGATCTTCCTTGAAGAAAGAAGTCACAGCTACAACTACGTTTTTAATTAGGGTCAAGAGACATGTAAACCACAGCAGACACTTGAATAAATCTTTTAGATGATTATTACATAACTGCATGATGTTTTATAAAGGGTAATTAGATTAGTTGTTTGTTTTGGGGTTTTTTTCCTCCTTGATATCCCAAGCAAGCTGTGTTGGGAGAACTTGTTTGCATGTAGGGTGTTTGCTTGTTAGTGTTTTACCCAGTAACGTTAGCAGTGGCTAAAGAGCTCTCGGTATACAGTGAATAGTTCTTCATTGAGCCTGAACAGGAAATGCTGATGACAACCTGCTTCGTCTGTCCCACACTGCGGAGGTATCAGTCTGTAGTTGAAGGCTTTTCATTTGTCTTTTAAGGTAACTTGATGGCCCCGTTGTTTACAGAGACATGTCAAGCAAGCTCGGTTTCAGTCTAATGTCTGTATTTGACCCGGCAGGAGAGAAGAAGTTTGTGTGCACGGAGTGCTCCAAGCGGTTCATGCGGAGCGACCACCTGGCCAAGCACATAAAGACTCACCAGAACAAAAAGGGCGGCGTTCCCTCCTCCACGTCTCCGCCCACCACCGACGCCGTCATCACCACAGACGGAACCACACTCATCCTCCAGACCACCACCACCCATGACCTTGTAGCCAATCAGGAGATCCCTCTGCAGCTGGTCACCGTGGCACCGGGTGAGGTCATGGAATGAGGGGCCTGGGGGAGGGAGGGAGGGGGGGGGGGGGGGGCGGGGGGGGGGGGAGT
>JAOXYM010000021.1:16251448-16270743 GCA_028567055.1 Leptatherina wallacei
GGGGGGGGGGGGGGGGGGGGGGGGGGGGGGGGGGGGGGGGGGGGGGGGGGGGGGGGGGGGGGGGGGGGGGGGGCAGGGACGAGGTGACTTTTCTGAGAACAGGCCAATCACAGGGACCTTTTGAGCTTTTCTCTTCCCCTCTTACCTTCTTTCTGTTCTTGTTTTATTCTTTTTTGTTTAGTTTTTTTTTTTCTTTTCTTTTCTTTTTTACATATGAATATATACGTAAATATATATGACAAATATATATATTTTAAGTGAGAGTTATCTTGACTTAATATTTGTTTTTTGCAGTCTTTTTTATAGGGGGGCAAAAGAAATAACATTAAATTGTGGTTGCTATGTACACGAAAAAAGAAAATTTAACACTCAAAACACGACATGAATACTCAACACAATGAAATGCCTTATTTTGTATTATACTCTTGTATAAAATGCTGGAGGTGCATGTGTTTTTTAAGCTTTGCAAATGATGTAACTGTAATGGAGATAACTGTGTTTGTGCAGAGGGAGAAGGAAGCAAAGAACCTCTCTGGGATGATTGTGTGTTTTCTTGTTGTTTTTTTTCCCTCACAGGAGAGTTCTGACTAAACCAAGCGCTCTGTTTGAAGCAGTGCAACTCCCACAGTTAACTGTTGCACCGCTGCTGCCATGAACTGATGCGTTTGTTTTTAAAGGAGTAGTTCAACATTTTAGTTGACTAGCAGCTTTTCTTTTTTTTTCTTCTTTTTTTTTTAAAGCTTCACTTGACACAAAAACTGGAAACAGGTCTGATTATGTTTGCAAGTATCAAAATCCTCAAAAACCTGCATGCCGTTTCCAACTGATTCCAGGATCCTCTGAAATAATCTGGTACCACTAACTTTCTCATGTTACTCAGTCTCGCATGTTTCCAGTGTTTATGTTGAAGGTAGCCGACCGCTATGAGTGACCTCACATTGAGAGTACAGATGTAATTTTGGCCTGGCATCAAGTATATTTCTGCATGTTTTCTTTTTAATATGCAACCGTTACCATCCAGTCATTGACGGCTAACAGTGATGCCATGCTGCTACAAGCAGAGCGCAGGTCAAGCTGGTGGTCACAGTAGGACGTCAATGCCACTGTTAACTGATCTGAAGTTTTTTTTTTTTCCCCACCTCAGTGGGTGGGAGGGGGGCGGGGGGGGATGCAAGAGAAAAAAGCAACTTCTTCCAGCATCTGAGCAGAATGTCCCATCTGTCCTCACGAGCACACCGTCCGCTGTGCTTGTTCACATATTAGAAATAACCCATTTCTTTCTAATTTTTTTTTTTTGGGAGGGGGGGGGGCGTATTTTGTTGTAAATTCACCTCTTGTCCCAGTTTTCCATTTCTCTGTGTTCATCTGAGTGTCATCTGAACTGGAGCAACGTGACAGTGAACGCAAATGTTGACGTTTTCAGCGGTTGCCTTCGAAATCCTGCAGGGCTGTTCGTTCTCAGCTGTGCACGGCTACAGGAGAGCACGCATCAGTGTTGCCATGTGGATTCAAATGGATGCAGCAAATCGGCGGCCCCTGAGGGCGTTCTTGTCATTGAACATTCCAGTTGGACACCAAATGATGTGGGATGGTTTTGCAATAACTGCTCTGTTGGTAATTCTGGCCAGATGTCACTCAACGAGGAAAACAATCATGCCATTGTGTTTTCTTTTTTCTAATTATTGTAATCTTTTCCTCAGTTTGTCCTTTGTTTGTAGAATTCATTTACATGTATATTATCTTATTTTCACATTGTTTATAGAAGCCATTACTTAGTTAACTGAATTTGTTGTATCAAAACCTTATTTTAAGTGATTTTTTTTTTTAAAGAATTGGTGTAAAAATTGAATGTTACCTTTTGTAAAACCTTTTTTCAAATGGATCACAATAAAAGTCTGAAACCTTCCAGTAACAGGTTTGTGTTCAAAGCACACTCCGTTGATATGAAAGGAATATGCCCACAGCTTGAATCATTTATTGAACAAAGTATTAGACAGCCAAAACCAGAAGACAAACCCACAAATGTCAGAAAAAGTTTTTTTTTATTTTTTATATATAAACCCATCTGCATATATTATGGCTGCTTCTCCCTTATAGGTATTCTCAATTATTTAAACTCTCCTCTCTCTTCTGCTTTGAACCCACACAGGCTTCTTTACCTGTAAATATCTGGATTTAATCAGACTGCTGATTTTATGTTACTGCTCTTTTCTAATCATACATATTCCCTTAAAGTACTGATTGATAATCTACGATCTTGCTGCCTTTTATACGGAGCTGTAACTTGTACCAATCAGCCGTCAAATGCTTTTATCCAGTGTGCCAGTAGAGCAGCTTTCTGCTGCCAGATGTCTGACTTGTAGGAGTCCTCAAGTCCTGCTTCTAATGTGGATCAACCACAGTAAGACCCAGAATCAGTGCAAACTTAACAGTCTGATATCCATTACAGGGAAAATACAATTGATACTTAATTTGACAAAATACAATCTCACTGCTTTTACCCACGCAGAGAAAAACCTAGAAAAACAAAAACAACATTGTTTGAACCAGTTTGCGCTGGTTTGTGGTCAGTCCGTCAGCAGTCCCGAGGCGCGAAAGGAACTCCTTCATGAAGAAGACTCTTTAAACAGAGTCCAGTTCACTGATTTATCACAACGACCAGCAAATCTTCATAATTCTGAGTGAATCTCTGACAGAGTAAAAGAGAAACAACAGTGTGATTAATGCAGATGCTGCGCCTGAACGAGTTAGACAAACATACTGGCTCTCTAAATGCCCAGTACCTGTGCTCTGTTGCCTCGTTGTGTGGTCTACTCTTTCCTGGACTCTGGTCTGGAGACGTTTTATCTCCTGGTCGTAGTCTGTCCACTCGGCCACGATCCTCACCGCAGCCTGCAACTTGGGCTCTTTGGTCATTGGGTTGTTGCACTGATACCAGGAGGAGAAAGAAAGAGGAAGAAACAGGTTTGATGTTATTCTAAGATCAACAAAAAACTGGTAGGCTCACATGGGATTTCTAAATGTCAAAAGATACATTTGATAAATCTGAGGAGTTAACCTGCACCTCCATATGCCATGTCCCTGCCATACTAATCAAATCAAATCAATTTTTATTTATAAAAGTGCTTTTCATGTCAAGCCAAGGCAACACAAAGTGCTTTATATATTAAAACAGTTTATGCATAAAAGAGAATTTAAAAAGCATTCACACACCAAGTTTAACATATTTATACTTGGCCTCACCGTAAGTTTTAGTGCTGACTTTAGGAACAACTAACAGGCCGGTACCAGAGGACCTCAGGGTCAACGAGGGCTCATCATTTAAAAGCAGTTCAGATAAGTAAGACGGCCCAAGACCATTAAAGCATTTATAAACCACTTAAAGAACCTTACAATTAATCCTGAAACACACAGGGAGCCAATGCAGCGACTTTAAAACTGGTGTGATGTGTTCACGCACCCTGGTCCTCGTCAGAACTCGTGCCGCTGAGTTCTGGAGTAACTAAACTAAATTTAGCTTTTTTGGGGAAGACCAGAAAGCAGGACATAATTCATTCTACTTTCATTTTACTTTTGATCACAAAAGTTTCCCTTCAGAGTGAATTTTTAACACTATTCACACAGATGTAAACTTTATATGGCGTCATCTTTCTTCTTCGGTTTGTTGTTTTATTTGTGAATCAAAGTTTATTTCTTAAAAAAAACTTGCACAAGCTGTAAACAACTTAAAGTAAGTCTGCCTGCTTCTACAGGCTGTAGGGACACACTGTAGTCCCACAACTCAGCACAACCTGCATAATGTGATTGTTTATAAAATGTACCCCTTGCCTTGTTTCATCTTGCCTGGCCCTGACACACAGAGGCTCTTACCAGATCTATGGTCTTGGCACTCTTCTTGGTGCTGTCATCACACCAGGTTTCACACCACAGCCACTCCTGAGGCAGAGACTTTATGGGCACCTGGTGGATCATGTTGTTGGGAAGATCCTGAGAAAGACGATGGAAACAGAAACCTGTTAGAGTCATGGTCAGGAGCCACAGCATAACAACGCAGAGTGGGACAAGAAGTAATATTCTTCAGTAATGCTGTCAGCCAGCGAAGAAATGGTCACAGACCTGGTCAAGGTTAGACAGACTGTTGGGGTCTTGGCTCAGCCCCTGGTACTGTCCTCTGAGTCGGTCTCCTGCAGCTATCTTCCTGAACTTCTTCAGGTCAACCACATACAGGGCGCTGCAAAGGAGAGATGAGAAAACCATGAACTATGCAACAAAGGATGAAAGATTAATCGGAAAAGAACATATTTAGTCTAGAAGCAAATGTGACAGATCCCTAGTGTTGTTGGAACAACTGTCGCAGGGTGGCCGTGTGAGAAGTGTCTACCTGATGTGGTATTTGCGTCCAGCGAGGTGGCTCGCCCAGTAGCCCGACTTCCAGAAACGATAGCCGTCCATCTCCCTGCGGCTCTCGCAGAACGGAGTGTACCCGTACGGAGCTCCCTCCAGGTCGAAGTCACGTAGCTCCTTCAGGTCAGTGCGTACAATCTGAAAGAGAGCAGGATTAAGTGTAAACAATACGAAACAATCACTTCAGTACTGCTATCGACTTTTCTCTCACGGAGTTCTTGTTTGTTACTTAATTACTTTAATCAAACCTGGATTATGAAAACATAAAATCACTGAAAGACTTCAGTAGTACTTAGACTACAATAAAAAGTCCCGTAATGCAACGTGATCATGAGTCAATATAACTAAAAATCCAGGTGTTTATGCAGTTCTATATGAACAAACCTGGTCAGCATCCACAAACAGGATCTTGTCAACAGCAAGAGGGAACAGCACATCCAGGAAAAGGATCTTGTAGCCCCAAATGATCCTTTGCTTTTCTGTCTGTTGGTGCAACCAGCGGGGCCACTTGTACTGGACCAGCTCATACTGGAAGTTGTATTTCTTTGCCATGTAGGGGATGAACTCCTGTACGGTAACACATGAATGAAGCCATACATGAACAAAAAATAATAAATGATAAAGACATATAAACATGAAAGCTACTCCTCAGACCAACAACTCATTTTACTAAAGTATAGTTTTAATGTCTCTTTCCATCTTAGGTAATAAAAAGCTGTGACACCCGCTATGTATTCGGAGTATCACAAATTCACCTCAAAATGTTCAGAGCTCCAGTTTTAAGTTTGCATCACTGATGACCAGAGAAAAAGCTGCACTAGATGGAGAAAAGCTCAACACATCAATGTGTGACATGCGAGCTTATTAAAGTAAACCAGGGGTGAAATGAAATCCTACCTTGAAAGTTGGGGACAGGTAATTCTTCAGGAACCAGAACTTAACGGGAGTCTTGGTGTTCTTCAGAACTGACAGCATCATAATCCTGAGAGAGAAGGAGAACAGAATGAAAATAATGGTGGCGACAGGACTGGGTGAGAAGTAGCACAGAGATCAATAAGTAGCAGGGATGTTCCTTTTCAAGGATTTTAGTGGATATGAATCCCCACCTGAGGAACCTTTCATACAGATGCCCCGAGGCCACTGAGAAGATGTTGATCACATCGTCCTTCTCCTGCTTTGGCTCCTCTGCCTTCCCTCCACCTGTGAAACCTCTGAAAAAACAAACAGATCAGGTGGCAGTTCAAGCAGAGTCAGTGTCAATGTTTAGTTTTGATGAAATACCTGCAGAATACAGCTTCTTCTTAGCAAAAAGCATCATTAGCACAATATATATTATCAATAACTAAGAAAATATTGAGTGTTTCAGTTCGCAACTCAAAACACTCAGTTGCACGAGAACAAATGGGCTCTTTGGGGAACCTGGATGTAGACAGCAGGGTTGATCAACGAATTCTTTCAGCTCTAGTTATTATAAAAGCAGTAACTACATATTTTGGATGAATGAAGCTGTACCTTGCCAAAGATTTCCAGAAACCAGTGTCATTTTCCTCAGTTCCATCACTCAGCAGCTCCTCGTTGAACTTGTCCGGCTTCTTCTGGACCTGATCGGCACAGTTTTAACCCAGTTACTTCAACACATGACGTAAAGGGACGTCGTAAGTTCATCTGACATTGTAATTACTGCACAGCAACTCAAAAGAAAAGGTGTCCAAGTGTTTGTGTTTATCCAAACCTCCAAAATATAGAAGCTATTTACACACTTGGCTATTAGAATATCAGCACATGAAAAACCAATAATGTTGAGACAGAAATCAAATGCGACAAGTTCTCTGTAAACAGATAGAAGTCTGTTTATGTATCTGGACAACATATAAAAAAAAATGTTGATTCTGGTGACACCTAGTGGACAATGACAGACATCAACATCCACACTAATTTCAGGCTGAAGAGCAGCCGTCATGTTCCAATAACGGTGGTTTGATTTGAGACGAATGAATGTTTTAATTTCTAATTTGTACAGACCAACAATAGAACTACATCATTGATATGCTGACATTCATTTTCCCATGTAATTTATGTATATATACTCTATACTGTTTATTCAACATTAGTCAAAATGGCTCAACATATGCTAAAGTCTCCTTAGCTCATTAAATTTATGAGAAAGTGTAAATTTATGAGAAGTATAAAAGAAAAATGAACTAAGAGATTCCTGGCTGGTGAACTGACCTTGACTTTAATGATTCTGCTCTTGAAATTGTTGAGCACAACTATAATGTCATCAGAGTCTGCTGGGGAGTCTGTGCCGTCATGACTGAAAAAGACGAGGAAAGAAAAAGGAAAATGATAATACCATCTGTGCAGAGTTTATGACTTGTTTGTAGATGGATGAGCATGAAGCACCGGCTGAATTTGAAATAAAATGAAACATTTCATCACCCCGATAGAAAAGAAACAAATTCTCCTCTTTGTTCTCACCTATAAATCTTGTAGATTTCATCAGAGCGTCCTTTCCTCAGCTTCAGCACCCAGGCGCCAGGGTTGGCTTTGAGCTGGAAGTAACCCTACAGAGTACAACAGAGGAGATTTACAGTTTAGGATTAAAATGATAAACATTATATAATACGTTGTTGAACAATGAAATGAGAAGCTCAAACTTTGAAGTGGTAGCTTACCAAGTTTGCCATGACAATAGTGTCCACTATGACCGGTTCTGAGGCAGTTCCCAGGGTGAACTGGAGGCCACGCGGAGGCTGGCCTGAACTCACATCAAAACAATGGCCCTCCAACAAAAGATGCTCCAACTCGTACTCTGCTGCAACAATATTCTCCACCTTAGAACACAAGATGGTAGAATTTTTTTTTTTCCCTAGAAGACGTGTGCAGTGGCTTTAAAAAGTAATATTAGCAATGTTTCCTAAACTAGCAAACGGTCTTTATGAAGAGAAGGAAAACTCTTCAAAGACAGATTCCCTCCTGGTGGAAAAGCTAAAAAGTCTGAAAAGAGACTTTGTGCTCAGAGCAGCTCAACATTATGTATCACCTATAAAACTACGCGCTCTCTCCAGGACTACTCAGGTTTTCTATAAGCTTCATCTTCAACTAGATCAAAATACAACATCCACCCTTCAACAATCCCCAGTAACAATGTCAAACTGGTAAAATATATAGTTTTACAAGTTTGGTTTCATTCACGCTCTCTCTTTTTGCTAATCTGTTATTTTTTGTTTTGTTTTGCTATCACTATTCTGCCTTCACTGGAGATGATTTAAATCTGTAAATCAAAAGAAATAAAAAAAAAAAAACTTCATTTAATTGAAGACTACAAGATTTAATTTGGGATGAGATCAACCAACATATGTGCAGTAAGATGTGATTGATGTACCTCCTGCAGGTAGATGTTGTCCAGGTCGTAGCGGGTGTTCACAGACTCGACCATCCAACTCTCGGGGGTATTAAGGTTCAGGGTGAAGAGCGGAGACTGGGGCATGTCCAGAAACTTGGCCATAGGGCCGGGAGAGAAACTGCCATCGGCCTGAAAGGCCACCTCTGGCTCCAACACGTAACGGTAAAAACTGGAAGAAAACAAATGGGAGTTAGCAGATAAACAAGTTAGAGTTTAGTTTCAAAATAGATCGAGGAGTTTTCATTTAACAGCTTTTTTTCACCTCTTTAGTGGCATTTCTGACAGCTTGGACTGGCAGTTCATGAAGACTCGTAAGTTGACATTTACCAGCTGCTTCAGAACCTGCACATTATGATAAGGAGAGATAAAAAGAAAGGTTAGAAATGACACGTGGGGTCAATTCCTTCAACTGGATAGAAGAAGAAACAGAAACATGATCATCCAATAAAAGGAAAGACCATAAAGTACCAACCAATAGAAGTGGAGCCAGTTTCTGTGCATCCCTGGTTACTGGATCCACCACAGCAATGACATCAAAATACACATTTCCCTCCTTGGGTCGGATTTTCACAGCACTGCAAACAAATAAATCAATAATAAATTACAGAATAATCGTTTCATTCTTTCTTTAAAGAACAGAAAGATTTTACTGGTTGCTTTTTATTCACGGAGACGTATCGCTTTCAAAAGGAGCCAAACTGACTTTTTCCCTGAGGTAGACCAATAATTTAAATGGAAGCTTAAAAAACCAACTATGTTCCTGAGAAAACAACCGTGAAGGGATTCTGCTCTTCTAAACACTCACTTCATCAGATGAAGTCTGTGCAGGTTTTTTTAACAAGTTTACCTGTGGCGGTCGTCCGCAAAGCCATATTCTACCCGAGCTTCTCCTTTGGGCTGAGAGGAGAGCAGAGCATCCACCTTCATCACAAGGTCACTGGCCCTGAGAGAAAAGCTGCATTTACTCACAGAACATGCGCCTCTGACAAAGTTCAACTGTGAAGGTCGTGTATGGAGTCGGAAAAACGTTGTGAAAATGAAATACCTGTCCTCCTCAATTCCAAACTGCTGGACTTTGCTTTTGATGCGCTCTCCAGATGTTTTCAGGATTATGTTTTCCAGAAGAAGGAAGTCATCCTGGTTAAACACCTCCTCCTCCTCTAGTGGGCCTATGATCTGTAGAACAAGAATGATGACTTGGGATAGGGTACAAAGGTCAAAGGTCTATGAAGAAGAAGGAATGACTGAGACTCACTCTTCCATTGCTGAGAACTGCTCTCTGTCCTTTCTTTAGTTTGAGCACGTCTCGGCAGTATGCAGCATGAGAGAGTAGGAAGTCAAACTTGAAACCCTCATATGCACTTTTGAACAGTGACATATCCATTCCCTGAGTGAAGAAAGTATCTGATAAACGGCCAAAGTAGGAATAAAGATGAAGACGAAAACTTCATCCGTGTGAATTCGACAAATGAAGAAAGATCTCTGCTCCTCAGTAAACTCCTCACCCCAACAGCAAACTTTTCAATGTCGACGCCCTTCTCCAGGGCTGCGGCGGTCTCTTCCTTTGCCATCTTGGTGATGAAGTTCTTGGCATTATTAGCAGATTGCGTCTGCATAGCAGCCCAGATTGCTCGAGCCAAGCGACTCGTCTCAGTGGACGGATCAGCCGAGGGGTTGTTGATCATCCCCAGTCGGACATTGTTGCTGGCTTTCTGTTGCGGAGCAGGTGCACAGGCCATTAGGCTTCCACAGCTTTAGTTACTCTGGATATGATAACTATTACACAGCAACACTCCAACAGTCTTAGTTTAAACTGATGTAGCCGCTTCAATAACACTTTTGTTTCCCTTCTCGAATAAAAACAAACATTTAAAGGAAAAGTTTGACGTTTTGCTTTTTTCTCACCTTCAAATTATGCAATAAAACTGATACCTCTCTAATATCTTTTAAAAGACTTCCTCACTAACAGTTTTCTCTGAGTCACCAACTTAGACAAGAATATTTTATAAGACATCTTGTTCCAAACAACATAAGCTGAAATAAACTTTCCCACCATGTGTCTGATGGCATCATAAAGGAGTTGGCGCCCCGAGGGTTTGTCAAAGTCTCCGACCACCCAGAAAGTCACAGGACGGATGTATCCATCATCTGTCAAGCACAGAAGAGGAGAAAGAAAAAGGATTAGAGGAAGAAAGAGTAAGAGGTAAACAAGGTTCTTGCTTACAAACATTTATAAATGCACATGCATCCAGGGTGCAATACCAAGGCTGATGTTCAATAGAGGGTAATAAATCATTTTAATAGACATAAAGTAAGTGTTACTCATCTTTTTCTTAAGCTAATCATGATTTATAAATAATAAAAAAAGCTATTTTTGAAGGTTTCCTAGTCTCTAGTGATCCAGGTTAACAGTGAGGACAGGAAAGGGGGTCAAGAGAGGGAATACCATGCAGCAGAAGGCCGATTAGGATGTAAAGCTTCTGTACGTGGGCGGCTCATTCAATCAGTTGAGCTACCAGTCGCCCCAGTTCAGGGTTTGTTTTTTAATAAAACTATACAAAACACAAGCTGACAATTTTTTATTGAAAGACCTAGCCAGGTTTTTAGACACTGGTTGTGTGTTTGCCATCTCTTTTTCTGACAATATCAATGATATGGTTGTAATTTTAGTGTCAGTCAGCTCAAGAATTCAGAGTAAAAGTGTTGACAAGGCTATTTAGCAAGATGACAGCTACAATAAACATACTGTACAAAGCAGCTCAGTCTAGTGTTTGGTAGCATGGATCGCTCCCATTTTTATCACTCATCCCTGTGATAAATCCCCTGTGGTCATGTAGTTAAAACATATTTTCACTGCCTCTGGGACTATCAGGACCCCAGTCTGCCCTTTCAATCACCTGGCTTTACAATCTTCCTTTGTTCTTTGTAAAAATGATTCAATCTTCTTGGTGCTTCAACCAATTTCCATTAATCTATTTGGTGCTTGCTGCAGTTAACTGCTTTACCATCTCAACCAAACAAGACAGGATCAGCACTGCTTTCTGCCCCCTAGCTGCACACACACGTTTATGATGATGCTGCACAGAAACTATCAACATGAATTCATAAAGTTAGTGAGATGTTTGGCGTGTTAGACACAAATCTACACGAGTGGTGTAAAAAGCTGTAAGAAACAAAAACAATAGAAATGTATTGTGACTTTCTGATTTCAATCTTCATTATAAGACACTTCCAACTGTAAGTTTTCATGCAGCTAATGAATGAGCCGTCATGAATGAACATTAAGTTGCATAAACATTTTTATACACAGACTGATACACAATGGTCACATGCATGATTAGTCATTTGTGCTTTCTAAGGAATGCAACGCAGATGGAGTAGTGGTGGATTCATAAACACATGGAAACACTGACAGTGAAATAAGGAAAAAAAAAAAGAAAAAGACCCGAGGAGAAGAGAAAACAATGTGGAGTAAAAGGATGATTACCATGCCTGTTGGTAGTCGTCATTGCTGATGCAGGGAAATTTCAAAACATGACATGAATAAGAAGTGGAAGCAGAGGAGGAGGAGGAGAACAGAAGGAGATCACATGAGGAGAGCTCAGGATTGAAGATGACTTGATTATCTTCAATAGAAACAACGAACCTCACGAGCATGCCTTTTAGCCAGGGTTCATTTCTTTTATGACTTTACCTTTTTTAGTCATGTAGTTCATACTGTTGGCCACAGCCGTGCTCCTCTCCTTTGTGTCTAGGGTGGAGAAGCGAGCGTAATCATCTACAAAGTGGTTGTCTGCAAAAAGTGAAGAAGGAGAAGGAGAATAAATGTAGTTAAAATGATACGTTTTGACTTTAATTTACTCATCTTAAAATATCTGTGATGGCCGATTTGATGCAATCCTTTGGTTTCCTTAGCAATGCTCATATCTTTATGAATTGGCTTGTATGGACACTGATTGGATCAGAATGAAATGGCTTGAAATGATTTTGTCTGTGATGACTTTGTTGTGAACTGGCAATATACAAATAAAGCTGAATTGAACTGAATGAAGGTTTTTATACACGTGCAGGCCCTGAAGCCGGACTCATTTACAGATCTTCATTCATTTCTACAAAACAAAGAAAACAAAAAGTAAATAGATGTTTTCTCTTTTTTATAAAGTATGTAACTAATTTGGTGAAATACTAACAGCAACTAGTTTTTAAACCCATCCCTCAAAAAAGTAACTCTAAACTCAGTCTGAAAGAGTCTGTATTGCAAATTAAACTCGCAGAAGTTTGTAAATATATCATGAGAGAAAGCTTAGATTTTTTTTCTAAAAATCTCCTGCTCCTTCGTATTTTATTCTAAATGACGCATACTCACTGGTATCAGACAGGTCCAGGTAGGTTCTGCTGGTGGACAGCACCCTCGAGTTGATGCGAGGAACAACATTTGGTTGATTCATAATAAAGTCCACAACGTCATGATCTGTAGCCAGCTCACCCTGCACACCACCAGAGCAAAAATATTCATGATGTTGAAGCAATAAGTCAGAAAAGACATTCTTCAAAGCTGACAGTGATGCAGGATGTCCTTCGCTGCCAGCTCTACAAAAAACCATAGTCACAGTTAGAAAAGCTCCTCTTGAATGCGAATGGCTCTCAAACTGCAGTTCCTCAAAGTTTTCCTTCTACAAGTTTGGATTCAATATTAATCAAGAAGAAGAAAATGATAAAGAGTGTAATTGCTCAAACAGCTGAAACAAACAGCTCAGTGTGCTTCAACACCTCCCGTTATTGGTGGAATAATGGAAAGAGAAGATATGACAGATGGCACAGTTACAATCATTGTGCCTAAGAAAATGTATTCAATCATTACAATCCAAGACAAACTAAAAGATAAAAAAAAAAAGTTTTCATTAACTTGAATTAAAAGATTTAAAAAAATATATCAATAGTTTTGCTGCTCTTGTTTTAATAATTTCTTTTACTTTTTAAAAAAAATCACGCTGTATTTTGAGGTTTATCCAGCAAAGAAAGAAAAGTTAGAACTTAGAAAAAAAACTTAATTTTCAGATTGGATTAAAAATGCATCTGCAATGTCACAAATGAACTATCAGTGAATACTTTTTATGGGATGTAACATTTCTATCTGAAATCAGTGGATATATTCAATTTGTTGGTGGAACTAAAGGGAAACTTTTTTCCAGACGATGCAGACATGAAGCGCATCTGAATTCACTGCATTGGAGCATTTGTTTACGCTGAATCAAATACTAGAATTCAATTTCCCTTTAGAATTTAAGGCCCGAGCACCGAAGTATATACAGTATATGTATTTTGGGGTGCTCAGGCATGTTTGGAGGAAAGTGACTCGACAGCACCCCCAAACCCACCTACTGTGGTAGCCATGTCACCGATGAATTTTGGTTCAAAGTTGCCATTTTGCAGATTTACTGACATCACAATTGAACGAACTCCGCCTAAAAATTTCATCATACTGTCCTCAAAATCGCTCATCATGTGGCTGAAAGCACGTGTGATTAGAAATCTTTGAAAACTTTCTCAAAAGTTGGCGTTCAGTCGGGGCGGAGCCTCAAAGTTTGATGTGTCCCTATGAAACATGAAATGAGTCTAACACCCACATAAAACAAGCCATCTATACGAAATGTTCAATGTATGATGCCAATCTGACCCCAAACACATCTACATGTCAGTATTTACACTGACAACAGGAAGTCATATTTTTACTCAAAGGCCTATTTCTCTGACTTTTTTGACACAACTGCGTCCAAATGAGGTGAGAGAGTGGAAAACAAGTTGATAATGATTTCCATAAAAACCTGTTGCTGTGCACAGCAGGGCATGCCCCAGACGACTTAAACCACTCCAACTTCATCTGATCACCAAACTTACAGTGCTTAATTGGGTTCCACCCTGAACAGATCCTGTCTAGGCTTTAGACAACTTACAACAGGAAGTACTTTTTTCAGACTTTGGGGTGCTGCTTCTTAAAGGGATACTGTGTAACTTTTGACCCAAATATTAGCCTAATGTGAGTAATAATGGATGATTTCTGGGGTCAATATTCAGTGTTTGACGCGTGTCGGCGCTCTGAGGGGGCTGCGCTCTTCAAAAACCAGACGTTGTAACTTTGCAGGAGCAGATCCGTCTCTCATCGGATCATGTGACCTGCATCGCTTTGCTTTACGGCTCTCCCTCGTATAAACACAGAGGGCTCTGCTTTGTGCTACTGTTTCCTCCTCTTCGATGTAAAGTTTGTCATGGCTGAACGAAGAAGGTGAAAACGGTGTCTGAGGAGGCCAGAAAGAGAAAGCGGGAAAGGGATCACTCCAGAGGAAAGACAAGTAGACCTTAGCAAAGAATTTGCTCGTTGGAGTCTGATGAAAGACCAGTGTGGATGCAAAACCCACTCTCTGTTTGCCTGAGTATTATTAGACTGGTAAGTTGCATTTTGCATACCAAAATGTGACGTACTTTTTCACATCTTCCAGCCAGCGTTTATTCAAACAACCGCAGTAAGTGCCTGATGAGCTGCAGAACGTTGCAGTATACGTCTGTGTCTTTACTTTGCTGTTTAGTAGATGCTAAATGCGGCTAGATGAAGCTAATCGGCTGAAGACCAAAGCTAACGTGGCTAGTTTGCATGCAATAAATGCATTTCCTATAATTTGTGTAAATATCATATATATATGCAGCAGCGCCCTCTACTTAATGGTGAAGAATCCTTTAAAAAATTCCTGAATCTGAGTTACTTCGCATCAGCTGGTCTAAGTGGTCTGCAAACAC
Source organism: Leptatherina wallacei (assembly GCA_028567055.1). NCBI lineage: Eukaryota > Metazoa > Chordata > Actinopteri > Atheriniformes > Atherinidae > Leptatherina > Leptatherina wallacei. Next base: position 16,266,051 of record JAOXYM010000021.1, read on the forward strand.
GATTACTAAACACAGTTCAGGTTGTGCATGTTGTGTGGCCTGTTGAAAGTTACAGGTTTATCGTCACTAGTTGCCAAAAGTTAAACGGTATCCCTTTAATGATCAACCCCACACACTTGAAAGTTTTTCACTGCATGTCAAACCCTTTCATGATACCACAGATCAAAACTGAAGTTCCTTCGCCAAACCATGGCGAATATTAAAGGGACTTCCTGTCCAAAGATCAAAGCTCCAATGGCTCAGTTACAGGCGGTAACTGATTCGTTGTAGCTTTGATCTTCAACAAACTTGGCATGGAAGATGACCATCTCACCCTAAACTCAGTCACATGGAAACAAGTGGGATAAGTTACAATGTGCCAACAATAATTCAATATATAATCCCCGCTCACCCCATTGAACTACATGGATGAAATTCATCACATAGAACATGTCAAAAAACCCTCGTGGACCTATTGGCTAAATCCAACAGGAAGTTGGCCATTTTGAAGAAAGGGCCCTTTTTTAGGTAATTTCCGCCCTTTTCAATGTGTTGCTTTTTAACAGATTTTATCATACTGATCTCAAAGATGGTCAGAACACTAAAGGCATGTGTGATTGAAAATCTTTCTCAAAGGAGGTGTGCTCGGCGGTGGCGGTCCCTGAAAGGTTGATATTCTGCCATCAAACAGGGTATCCGCTACCTCTTACATACAACACCCAATCTGCACCACACTGAACTCGTTTCACTCTAGTTCCATCCCGACTACATCTGCATGTCCAGATGTTGTCAACACTTAGAGTCCTGCCCCCTGGCAACAGGAAGTCACTCACTGTAAAGCCCAAATGACCAGCATTCATCAGAAAAATATAGCTATACTGCCTCAAGTCACTCACTCATGTCTCCAAGCAGGTTACAATGGCCTTCACACAAACTGGTGCTGTGTTGAGTATGGCAGAAGGGATGAGCAAATAATACTGCATGCCCCTGCAGGAGCCGATGTGTGGCTGCAGGTGAGGGGGAGAGCGCTGTGGCAGAGAGGTTGCCAATGGTTGCGGTGGAGACATACGCCAAATCAGCGCTGAAGGGGTAGTTGTTAGTTGGATTTGGATTCATTTGCAAGAAAGGATTTTATTATGAATATGAATTAAAAAAATGTAAACATGGTAGGTTTCTGAATACATCCTATTCACTATCATTTCAATGAAGCAAAAGTAATTAACTGCTTTGAAATGCAGTACGAGTGTGTATGAGTGTGCTGTGACTGACCAGATAGACAGCTCTCTGGTAGAAAGTGGTGGTTTCCAGGATTTTTTGCATTGTGACGGTTTCCAGTTCATCCGGTTCCAGCTGTTCCCGTCGGTAAGGTATCCCATTGTACATGACCACAGGCAGCGGGCCCACTCCTGTTTGCTCATAGTATGCACGCCCTTCCTGAAAGAAGACGTGGAAGGAAATCACATTTTAACTTTTACCATCTGTCAGAGACAAAGCAAAGGATGAAGACAGAGATTTAGCTTTTTTTTTTTTTTTACATAAGGTTATTCATTGGTTAAATATATTTGTTCTTCTAAAACGAGTTAAAATACATGTACAATAAATATGAAGGTAAAGTAGAGCATGGGGAAGCTTATCTGTTTGAAAATGAGAAAATTAAACAGCTGATGAAAGAGCTCAACACGTGAAAAAGATGCTGCAAATTAAGAAACTATCTTCATTAATATAACATGTTTGCAGCGAATCACAAGGATGTAAACTTGAAAATAAGCCACAAATATTCATAATAAATTCAAAAACTTCAACAAAAATGTGTCTTTAGACAGAAAAAAGTATAAGATACCCACTATGGGAGATTTATTTTGTTTTGAAGCATTAAAATCAGTGTGTGAACTATAATGATGTTTTAAATTGAAAGGCCAATAATAAACAAGACATGACAGTTTACAGCAAAGCGACGCTACATTTAGCCCGACTCACCTTCCTGCTGCTGTCGTAGCTGGAGTCTGCTCCAAGAATGCTACTGACTTCCACGTAGGGGAACCTCTTCTCCAGAACTTTAACTACATCCCCAACACTCAGCTGTCCACCTACTGGCACTCGATTAAACATCTAGTGAGAGAATGACAGGATGAGGAGAAAAAGTCAATAAAAAAGAGTGAGTTGATTTTTTCCAGACAGCAAAAGTCAAGTTGATTCGGGTAATGGGAGGTTCTCAGGGACTCACTGAGATGACAGCTTCAAATGCACTCTGACTGTCCACTTCGTCACTGATGTAGTTGTAGGCTCGGACGAGCGCCACACCTGCATCCTGCATGCCGTCGATGTCATCTTCGTCAGACACCACGAACACCAGTCCAATCCTAAACCACAAACACAGACCAAATATGCTTTGAGTTCAAATCAGTTCAAACTGATCCTGGTGAGTCAGTTAGAATTCACAGTGCGTGCTGCCGGCTTCATCAGTATTCCAACAGACCATCTGAAGATGCTGCACGCATGGAAGCATTAATGGTATTTCAAACTTGCTTGACAAAACTCTTAAATTAAAACATTTTTAAATGCATGTCTCAACTCTCTCCAATGGCACAGCAACCTCATTTTCAGCTTTTTCTTCAGGTTTGTGAAGTGGATGCACAGAATATTTATAAAGGATCAGTTGAATCGATTAAGATTTGATGCAGCTAATGGGTATACCATCCCATACAATTAACTACACCACTGATGACACCAACCTGAGGGGGATATTGTTGGCGTAAAACATCTCTGCTACACTCAGCAGCTCAGCAGCAGTCTCCTGGGTTGGGTCCAGAATAATTACCTGGAACAGATGTGTTGGCACTTTTCACAAGGATTCAGATTTGTATGTCTCTACTTACAGGAAGTAAATAAGATGTGGACTCACCAGATTGTGAAAGTTCTTGCGGATCTGCCTGATGACTCCGGGGAAAGTCGGTCTGAGCAGCTCCTGTACATTGTAGGGCCACGAGCTGTACCTGTGGTCTGTCTCCAAGTTGTTAATCCACTAAAAAAGGAGGAATAAAGTGGGAAGAAGTGTAAGGAGCAAAAAAAAAAAAAGAAGCCAAATGATAATTACGCCTTAGCGCTGCCAGCTGAAAACCAGAGCGATAATTTGGAAAGCTTAGAAAATTTGTATTTCGGAGCATAGAAACACTTTCTATTTTGGGTAAAGCAGTCACTTCTTTTTACATCTCAACAGTTTGTTATCCAGAGTGTGATCATTTGCCAGGAGAGTATTTACACAGATTGCGGGGTTGCGGATATCGACGGCATAGTCAGAGTCAGAGGGCTGGACGTTGAGCTTCAGGATGTCGTGAATGTAGGGCGTCTCTATAAGCAGAGAGCGTAGACCCTCCATGACCCTCGCCTCGCTTCGCAGCACTTCAAGTACGCTGCAGGTGAAAACAGGACAGAGTGAGTTGATGTGTGTACAGCTACAGCTGGTGTGTTTCTGGAGGTGAGAACAGGAATGTGAATGTACCAACATGACTGCTAACATCCAATTATCAGAATGAGATGCACACTGACGTCTCATTATCATCTCATCATAGATGCGCTACAGTGATGAGCCACTTAACACATCCAAGGAACACTAATTCATCAGTGCATTTTAAAGCTAAACTATTCATTGAGTTTAGTTTCCTACATAGAAAAACAGTGTTTTTGCTTTGACAAAAACCAGTAATCCAAACATCTTGTGGGGGAGAGACATTGATTTCACATGGGGGATTTGGTCATTTTACTTATTTTGTCCAACAATCCAGAATCATAGACATAGTTTACTGTAATTGTACTGCAGTAAAGTCCAAGTATAATGTCTGAGAAGTTAGAAACATCGTAAGTTACTTGAGTATTACCTGATTATAAAAGCCCAACTTTCTGTTGACTGACTGATAAAATAATAAATAAATTATTGCAGCTTTTAAGAAAATAATGCTAAATTGTAGCTTGCAAAAGGTTAATGTTACCTTTTCTGTATAGCATGTATAGCTTATTATCTCACTGATAATAAACTCCACAGTTATATATGACAGTTACATATATGCCTGTGTGTACCTGAAGATGTCTTGCGTGTCCAGATCTATATGCAGCCCGTTGATGAACAAGGCTGAATCCCCTGGCTGCAATCCCAGATTTCCTTTGAAGAACTGCAGAGAGAGAGATGTCAAAATGACTGAATATCCTGTTCACATCAAACACTAAAGCTTCTTATACAATACCAGTGGTGCAAATCGTCACACTGTGTAGCACATAAAGTCAAAGCCTCCCATCACGCAGTCAATTATACTGTAAAACTAGTGGCAACGGTCAACACAAAGCTGTAACGAGGCACTCTGACAGCTCCAAATAAGCACTGACAGCTCTGTTAAAAGTCGGTCTGTTTAGAGCAATCAAACCCCACACTAAACAAATCTAATTATTAGAGAAAGGATGTGTTCATGTGTGTGTGGCTGGGAGAAGCTGCATGTTCTTGTGTGTCTACAGAGGCAAAAGAAAAGCTCAAAGTGGTTCTGGAGCAGTCAAATCTCATTACTAAAAGACAAAGACATCAAATTAATCATACTCTAGACACAGCAATTACAACAAGACATGATTAACACAAATACTGTTCATCCCATTTAAACTGTGTGTGTGTGTGTGTGTGTGTGTGTGTGTGTGTGTGTGTGTGTGTGTGTGTGTGTGTGTGTGTGTGTGT
>JAOXYM010000021.1:16270843-16281759 GCA_028567055.1 Leptatherina wallacei
GTGTGTGTGTGTGTGTGTGTGTGTGTGTGTGTGTGTGTGTGTGTGTGTGTGTGTGTGTGTGTGTGTGTGTTTGTGCATAAGAGAAAGAACTGAACTGTCTGCATGCAAGTGCTGGTGTCCAAACTACTTCAATCAATAATCATTTCTCGCCGCAGGACTCAGTGTGCCTGCTGAATGAATCACTGATTCAGTAATTAGGATGTCTGTCTGCACACCCCCACCACCGACTCCAACTCCCCTTTTCTGCACACCAAGATAACACGAGCACGGAGGAGCAGGAGGTGGAGTGAAAAAACACTGACAAGAAAGAAGGGTGATTACCTTGTCCGTTATTAGCTGGGAAAAAGCCGAACGCGTTGTCAAAACTGAATGCTTTTCAAGTCAGATGTTGTTTACAATTTATCACATAAGAAAAGGTGAGAAGAACAAACAACAACTGGAGGGGCGCTTCTCATTTTGAGATATTTCTCTATAGACTGGGAGGGTGAGGAGCTGTGGTTGTAGCTGCATGCAATAATGCAGTCTGTTTTTTTTCCCCTTTATTGGATCACACTGGTAAACACTCAAAGCTGCACGATTCCTGACCGTCGGACAAGCGAGTCAGAGGCAAAGCCGAAAGTACAACGGTTCAGGTGATGAAAAAATGAGCAGTTATGCAGCTGTAATGAAAAAAGTAAATAAAATTGAAGCTATCCTTCAGAATATGCATAATGAGCAGAGCTCTGTCTAAGCATGCATCAACATTTATGGGAGCAATTAATTAGCCAAGAGTCAATCTAAGAGCTTTACTTCTTAAAACTAAAAATCCACAGTAGCTATAATGTTTTTAATACAGCAACTACATTTTACATTGATGTTCAGTTCACCCCCCCCCCATACTACAATTTAATCCTTCCTGTGTAATAAATATATCTATTGAAGATGAACACTATCTGTTAATCATTTGAATTAAGGGTAAAGCAGGTCAATTTGGACTAATGCTGCCCTAGTGACCAGCAAACTGAGCTCCAGGTTTCAGCTCTGACAGAGATATCTAATTATACAGAACTTTCTAGTTCAACCACAACTTTAAGACACATGGCGCTACAGTGTGACACCATGTGAAGATTAAACAGACTCTTGAACATCAAGTTCAGACCACAGATAGATGGGAGATTATACTGTGGTTATGTTTAATTAATCAAAAAGGCATCACATGTTACTTTGAAATTCACTTGAAATAGTATTTTAAAGAAAGTATGAGTGCAAGTACCTAAAGCCAAGTATGTCTAATTATATACATCCCCTTTTTTTTATTGCATGGGTGAATATATACTTTCACCAACACAGGAACGGTAGGTAATCCCTCCCATATGGCCATAATTCTTAAGTTAACAAATGCATATAAATTCAAGGGCTGAGAATAGTCACAAGAAAACATATTTTGTCAATTATTTAAATATTTCTCAAAACAGCAAAGCCTTGTTGCTTTGGAAAATTACACTTTAAGATGAAAAAAAAGAATCATAGATCAATAGTTTTATTACAAAACCTTAATGTTCAGACATAAGGGAGGTTAATCAAAATTGGACTACAATCCATGCCCTGCTGGTAAGCAGCTGGCAACCAGAAAGTCTGCCAGGCCGAAAAGAAAACCTTTTTCCGAAAACAACATTAAATATTTATTAAGCAATAAAAAAATCACTAACAGTTGGGATCTTCTGAGCAGCATTATGCCAATAAGTGACCTTCAGAGTTCATCATAATGCAAAACCAGCTGCTATTAGAGTCCCTTTTAACTGCTGTGGAACAAGAGGATGAGCACAAGTGCATGGGTGGAGGTTAACAGTGTGTGTTTAGCCAATTAATAATGTATAAATAAATGAATAACTTTAATGCAAGGCACAGTGTCCCAGATATGATGACCTTTATCTCCAAAATATTTGAGCCAAACAAGAATCCGAACAGAGCGGCTGGATGGAGGATTTGTGGTTGGGGCTGTGATGTATGATCAAACATAAACATTTGTCCAAACGAGTTTGAACCAAATGAGAGAGAAAATCAAATAATAATAATAATAATAATAATAACAACAATAACAATAATAATCCATCCATCCATCTTCTGTTTCGCTTAATCAATGGTGGGCTGGAGCCTATCCCAGCAATTATCAGGCGAGAGGCAGGGTAAACCCTGGACAGGTCAATAATAACAACAACAACAACAACTACAACAATAATAATAATAATAACAATAATTATTATTATTATAATAAAGAAACAAAAAAAAAAGTAGAAGCCCCAAATTTAGCCGGAAACTTTACTGGATTATCTGGATTGATCAATTTGAGTCTCTAAAATTCTAGAAATTAGAAATATAGAAACTACTATTTCTTTTTTTTTTTTTGGGTGAAAATCATCAGGCCTGTAAAATATTCAACATTACAAGAAGGAATGAAAAACATAAGTTTACATAAAAGGGGATGAGCAAATGTGTACCTTTTGATTTTCGCCGATCTCTCTGCGAATGTCAGCGTTGACCACTGCTTTTGTGATGGACCTGTGAGGCAAAGAGAGCAGACTGAGCTTCAAAACCTCACACCCACCAATATATGTACATCAAGCAAACCTTCTTATCGTAGCTAGTGTGTTGTGTACCGACTCTACCTGGCTTTAGTGGGGAAGTTCTGACTGAGGTCTTTCATAACATTGAGGGCATCAACAGCGGGAGCAGCAAGGATGCGAGCTGCTGTCTGGAAACTCAGATCTATCAAAGAAAAGGTGGATGGAAGAATATGAAGGCAAAGGGGAGAAAAAAACATAAAAAGATTAATTCTACTCATGTCAAACAAAGTCATGCTGAAACATTTTAGTCTGGACACTGCAACACAGCACAATCATGGCTTGAACCATCACAACCATTATTATTCAAGTGTTTAATGCAATCATGCTCGTCATCTTAATTAAAACTATTCTAAGGTACTAAAGCATTTAAGGCTCAGTTAAAATGAAGCCTGGGCTGTACAGTATATAAAGTTTGCAGTTTACATACACGTCTTCTTTAGGATCTAAGTGTAGAAAAGATGCGAGTTGATGGAGCCTGGGTTTCCAGGGAGAGGAAGAATGTAGTGAGGATTATTTCAATGCAGTGAGCATCTCTGTACTGGTGTGGTAGACTGTGATTATTAGCCCCTGGAGGTCCTCCTCTCCTTGTAAACAGGCTGAGCTAATGAGTCCCAGTGGGTTAGAAGATAAAGGCAGGTGCCTGCATGTCAGTCTGACAGTCAAGCTCAGCCCCCTCATCCCTTTGCATCCTTTAGTTGCTACAATTAAAGCAGCTCTACACTCACATCCCGACCACACCCGACGATAGAAAAGGATGTTTTTGCAGATAAACATTTCATGAAAATATACACACCGTCTTTATCGGTGTGTGTGTGTGCTTTAAGAGAAATGAATGAAATTCAAAAAGCACCCATAAATTACATCTGTAAAAGTGAATTTGAACAATGGATCAATAGATGATGTAATCTTAATCGATAATGCTTTAATGATGCAGCGGACGATGCGGTCATATCTTCAATATATTATAGGTCACGTGTATTAAAAAGAAACACAATCAGAGATCTACATAAATAGATTTCACATTGCAGGTTTTATTCCCAGATGGGAGGACGTCAGTGTTAACGCAAGTGTTATAATCACTTCTGATTGAACTCATTTTCTAAATATCTTGGCTTTTTGTTTGATTCTCATGAGATTTTCAAAAGATCGTGATCTCAAGAAAATCCATCTTGCGAGGCGAAAAGCTTTATGGCCAATTCTCTATAGTTTGGAACAATCAGCTGCTAAGTAAAGGCATGATACTAGTTTAATTACTGTCATCAACTCTCATGGAATCATAGAAAAATTGATCTGATTTTGTGTGGGATAAGAACATGGGATTGTATTATCATCCCTTGTCAGCTGTGGCTGACAGAACTGCTTGACTCCTGCAGGTGTACTCACACAATCAAAAAATTGATTCCTTGGAAAATGACAGGAATAATGCCTGCAGGTGGTAAATGTAAGATTACACAGTCTCACGGTTTATATTTGCTTTCCTGCCAAAATGTCCGTTTTGATGTGTTCGTTTCAGGCTGTTGTACAATTATTTATAAACACAAACAAATGCTTAATCACATGGTCTGTTGGTACAAACGAATTTTAGGAATTTCAAGAAGAAACAGGAGAAAAACAGAAAATGTCCCGATCATGAAAACATCATTTGGAGAGGCCCACCTTGCATTTGCCAGACTTTGAGAGGCGACATTTCATTGGTGCTTTCTACTAAATGCTTCCTCAACTCCTTCAGCTGTTCTTTCAGTTCTGGGTAGAGGGTCCTGGTGAGAGACAGACAGATAGAGTAAATGCACCTGCTAAATGACTACACTGCTAATTGAGAGCGAGTGGTTGAATTCACACATTGATCTAGTTATTTTCAGGTTAGCTGAGCAGGGATAGGGTTGGAACTTCAAGGGAATTAAGTGTGGAGAGGGGGGGGGAGGGGGAGAGAGATGAAAAAACCTTGGCTAGAGTGAGTGTGGTTGGTGCGGTTCCTGGAACTAAACCAAGCTTTGAATTTCTATCGCAGCCTAACACTGAGTCACTCACTTGAGTTTGCCAAAAAGGAATCCCTGGACCTCATCCACTGGATCGTTCTCCCCAATCACTGTAGCATTCACCTCTGCCCCTGAAACCACAATCAATTAACTTGATATTCATGTCAGGACTCCTCTGGGATTACACTAGCGTGTGCTTGAGTGCATTGACAGTGTGTATTCCTGTAAGTGTATATACCTTGGACCTGTGTGTCATCCTTTGCCTTGTACTCCTGGTTTTTGATGGCCAGCTCCACTCCATATCCTGACAGGAACACTTTCTTTCCACTTGAGTTCTGGAGGGAAATGAGGAAACGTTGTAAAAATGCAGGAAGGAGAAGTCATCCTTATTCCCGAAGCATGTGCACCACTGGAAGGTGTTTTAAGAAAAGGCTTAAATGAATAAAAGATACTTGTTCTGTTAAGACATCAAGCTATTTGAGTCATTTTGCTCTATCTGCACTGCTGACAACTATAACTTTCTTTATGTTGTAAAAGGCTCCATTAACCTCCTTTGTAGTAATCTCACCTGTAAGAAATGAATTTCACCTGCATTACAAGCATGTGCTTCAGTGACTACTGAAGAGTGCAGACAACCATCTGCTTGCTAAGCACTGAAGACACCAACTGCTCCCTGGCTGGCCCTGAAGCTAAGAAGTAAAGCATAAGAGTTTCACCCTTTTTAGCTAGGCATAAAGACTGCATGCTTAACAGACAGATGGTAAGAATAAGTTAACATAATCAGATGGAGAAAAAAAATAGCTTAGCTGTATTTGCATGAGAGAAGCAATCCAACTTCATCTTGGCACAAGGAACTAGGGAAACCTTTTTTTCATCCCAGGAATAAATGAGGAGCCTACTTATTTTCAGATAAGGATAACTGAAAGGTCAAGTGCTCCTGAATCATTATTTTGACATATGTTCAATAATACAGTCATCTATTATAATCTCATGTTGCATTAGGGATAAGTAACATTAAGATTTTATTGGTACTTCTAAAATGTTTTTACTGATCAACCTGGTACTTAATCTATATTCTTACTGGTTCTATTTGTTATTTATTTACATAATTAAACCAATTCATTCTTCACTTAGGATTAAAAAAGCTGCAGGACTTTAAAGATTTGCTTTACGTATAATAATATATGCGTTCCAATGTATTTCACTTGAAGAAAAATGTTTCAAGTGCAGGGTCTCTGAGGTTGTGTTTCTGTGCCCAGCACTGTGCTGCAGAGTGAGGCAGAAAAAAGTGCTCCAGCCCACTCAAACAGGCTCCTATAGGTAGGTCTCTTTTCTGGTTAGGGAGAAGAGAAAATGCTTTATAAACAAATGTCTTGAATTAAAAAGGAGTAATGTTTATGTAGGGATAAACAGTTGTAGAGCCTGTTTAATTCCAGGTTTTAGTACCATTTCTCCTCACAAAGTAGATGACCATGGCTGTTTTCAGAATGTTTGCACGAACAGGAGAAGCCAGTGTCAATCGTGAAAGATGGAGCCTGAATCAATCGGCTCATCTCTCAATCTATCTGACGCAATCTTACTATTCACATCGAACCAAAGCAACAAAGTCATTATGTGTGAAACACCTACAGCCACGTAGTGACGGAGCACATAATATGCCGAGCCATCGTTCACTCTTGATGAAATGACTCGGTGAAAACTTTGGAAATCCGGCTTCCCAAACTCAGCGTAGAGAATGACAACAGGTGCATCTGGATTCGATCCTGGGTATGTATGATCGCCTTTGAAAAGATACGGCTTCGGCCTGAAGAAGAGACAACGATGTCGCTCATAAGACTAGTCGTTATTTTACAGCTTAATGGGTCTTGTTCTTCAATTAGATGTGCTTGTCTTTACCTTTCTGGTGCAGTTTTCAGCAGTGTTGCCAAGCTTTCTATATCACATGTCTTCACTCCATGAACGCTGATAAAAGCTGAGCAGCCAGAAGGAGGAGGCTCAGTAGAAGCTATCTACAAATATAATAAAATAGCAGCATCAATAATATGATTCTCCAAATATGCATTTACAAGAAAAATGAAAGTCATCCTCCTGTTACCTGTTGGAAGGAATATACTGTGCCGGAATAGGCTCTCAACGAGAGGGCAAATTTCAGCATGTTCAACTGGACAGAGCTGAGCAAAGCACTGGCTTTCTTCACAATCAGCTCATAGTAGGCTTGATCTGTGTCTGTATGAGAACAAAAGACATACAGACGACTAGAATCAACATTACATTGTCAGATATTAGCAGTTGTTTCATCCCAATTTTTTCAAATCAGATCCCTTCTTAGATTTTGTTACAGCCATTAGGATCTAACAGTTGTCAAAACAGAAAAAGAAACCTGTCTGCAGTTTCCTTCTATCACTTTACTGCACGCAGAAGTATTTGACAAAAACAATAAAACTGCAATTACTGCCTTGGTGCAGCAAACACATGAGAAATTCAGCTGATCCCAGCCCAGAGACTGAAAGTGAAAGTACCCTTTAGAGTCTGAAGCAGTTTTATATTACCATCATGTTCTCCTTGTATGTTAAGATTAGCCTCCACGAAGTCCCAGAACTTGTCCTGGCTCTCCTCAGCCAGGAACTCACTGAGGAAAAAGAACATTAATGTGGCAGTTTAATGAACTGACAATACAAAACACAAATTGACTTAAGAAGTTTTCATTCTGCTCCAAAGTTAAAGAAAATATGCAAAGAGTACAACATCTTAAGTTGTTAAGCAGTCAAGATCATGCTCACATGTTAGTGGAACAGCAATTTAAAGGTACAGTGTGTAACCAAATCAAAGTAAAATGACAGAAAAATGTATTAAATCATTAAAAACCATGTTTTTTTATAGGTATCTAACCAAACTAAAAAATAACCGCTATGTTTTTATTCTCTTGGAATGAACCATTTATATCTACTTGCCATGGATCCACATACATGGCAGCTGCTATATTATTTGCACGGCCATTTTTACTATGGTGTCTCTGAATGGAAAAACAACCCACTGTGTGAAGTGAAAACCCTCTGAGCTTTAAAACTGCAGTACTGGCTTTATTTAATGTGTGGTAGAGCACCATTTGGGATAAATAACACCTTAACAGACACCAAAAGTAGTTACCTGTAGTGCAGTTATTGCTACACCCGAGGCCAGTGGATCCACTTACAGATAAAAACATGTGTATGTCTGGAAGAATCTTGGACATTGATGGCCACTGTCTATTCACAACTGTGCTTAGCATTTTAAGTATTTTTCTATGCCCATCTTTACCTATAGATGTCAGCAATGTTTACACGCTGTACCTTTAAACTAGGTTAATGTAGAGGGCAATCTAATGAGCCTCAGGACATCGATTTTATTATTATGTGCTACTCAAGTGTAATGTCAGATTTAATGCAGCTCAAAGGCAGCTACAGTTCAGCAGTGCTGTGTCATACCTAGCCTCAAGCAGCAAAGGAGTGTCAGCCCATTTGGTTGTAAGGGTGGTAGTGACAGCCTTTGAATCAGCACCCCCGGATACAGCAGACAGCTGTGAGAGCAGCAGGATGCACAAGAGCCGCATTCCCAAACCTACACCTGAGAAGAGAGACATTAAGTGGGAGGTGATGGTAAATAAGATGAACAATAACAAAACAAATCTGGTAAGATTACAGAAACACCAATTATTTGCTAAACCCTCAATTCAGGTAAAGCCTCTTTTCCTCTGATGCCAACAGACTTAAGAATGCTTACATAAGAACCAGAGGGCATCAAAATGACATCAAATGCCACTAATGAAATGTACATGGTTAATTGAGCAAGTACTACACCTTTATAAAAGCAGACATCATGGCTGTTTGCTAGTCTGAAGCATTTAGGTATGTGTTAACTTCAAGGAAACATTCAAGGCAGTTGCTAGTCTTCCTATGAGTGGACATCCCAGCAATTTGACCCCAAGCTCAGACCATATAATGCTCAGAGAAATGTTGAAACCCAAAATGTACACCTGAGACATTAGATATATAAGTTGGCGTATTAAAGGTTAATATTCAAGGAAGACTGAACAAATATGGCTCATTTGGAAGGGTTACAAGGACATGGACTCTTGTCTTCGAAAAGAAAAAGACTATTAGATTAGCAGAGTTGTCTCTGAACAAACCACAAGACAAGAAGTGTCCGCTTGGAATAGATTAAAATTAAGTAGTTTAGCCATAATACACTCTTCCATATTTGTCACAAACCAAACAGCATATCAGGATAAACTCCCTACACCAACTGCTAAGTGCAGTGGTGGAGGGGTGATGGTTAGGATATGTTTTGCAGTCACAGGATGAGAGCACTTGGCAAACACACAGGATAAAACTTCCACAACAATGTGGGACTAACATCATACAGAAAACAATTACTTCAAGGTATTTACGTAGTCATTATCTAACCAATATCTTGAATTATTTGGCAATAGAAGGCTATGTTCTGCAGCTGCAGACAGCCATCAGTAAACAAATGGCTCAATGAACTCTGTCCAATAGGAGACTTCAGCGTGGCTCTTCCGTCCAATAAGCAAACACTTTTGACATCCGGACTGATTCAATGACGATCCTCAGAGCTGTCACGTTAGCGTTTATCATGACCCCACTGCAAACTCTGGCAACCCGGCGATTGTTTTAATAGTCTAAACTGTTTCAATGCCAATTACTCTACGGTTAGAGCTCATCAACAGACCGAAAGCGACAACGATCTGGTGCTACCAAATATTGCTGCTAGTCTAAGAGCCGCAGGCGCTAGCTAACTCCTGCACCAAAGGAAAAAATACCAATTTTTTAGTTATTTATGTTTACTTGAAGGCGAGCAGTCGCCAACTTTTTATGACAAAATTACAACAAACTTTGAATACAGTCGTCTATAGCTTCATAGTTTAATAAATTTACTATTTATGCTCACCGAAGCCGGCTCTGTAGCTTCCTGTATCCATGATCCGCTAAAGAGTAGGAGGGTCCTCTCAGCCTGGCCTAATCAGGTGACCTGAATTGTGCCTGTTCAAAATCCTCGAAATCTTTCAAGCACATTAAAGTTAATTGCATGTCTTTGCATAATCAGATTTTTTTTTAAATTTACAAATACATTCTGTTCAGTTACAATTTAAAAAAAACAAACAAAAAAAACAGACAAACTTTTAAATATTACTTTAAAATCTTTACGACATCTTTGCAATATGCCAACAAAATCTTAATGATAAGAAACAAAACAGTTCACTTTTCTCCCTGGGGTCCGTAAATGATGATAATCATTCATACAATAGAAACAGTCAATCACAAAGTAATGTAATGACTTATCATGATGATACAAAAGCAATGAATACATATGCTACCTTAACAAATATGCACCCTATCAGTATACCAATAATAATAACCACAAAAACACTAATAATAACAACAATGATAATGATAATAATATTTATAATAATAATAATAATAATAATAATAATAATAATAATAATAATAATAATAATAGTAATAATAATAATCATCATCATCATAGTCATAATATTAACAACAGCAGCCTAGTAAAATGTTTTAGCAGCATGCACGTTATAGCATCAGTACACTAATTGATAAATGATGTGTGCAATGATATGATAATAATAACAGAGCTATAACTAATCCTTATAGAAACTAACAGCAGATTATCATGATATACCATCTTTTATCATTATTATTATTTATTATTATTTGAAATTGCATTTAGTGCTCGAAATGCAGGGCAAGTTTATTTGTATAGCACATTTCCTGCACAAGACAATTCTAGTACTTTACATAAAACATTGAAAGCATTACAGCGGTGTGCAGAGGTGATTTAAAACAAAAACAGAAACAAGAGAAAGGGAGGAAGAAAAGACATTATATTAAAAAAAATTAAAAAACATGATTGAGTTTAAAAATTCAAGCTTAAAAGAAATCGTGCATATTTGGACTTATAAATAAAAACTATTCAAATGCAGCAGAGAACAGGAAGGTCTTTGACCTGAATTTAAATAAACTGAGTGTTGCAGCTAATCTGAGGCTTTCTGGGAGTTTGTTCCAGACATGTGGAGCATAGAAGCTGAATTCAGATTCTCCATGTCTGCTTCCAACTCTGGGAACTGAGACTGGACCTGAGGAGTCTGGTAGGTTCATACTGAGTCAAGAGGTCACTGATGTATTTTGGTCCTAAACCGTTCAGAGCTTTATAGACCAGCAACAGAACTTTAAAGTCTATCCTCTGACGGACAGGCAGCCAGTTTAAAGACCTCAGAACTGGACTGATGTGGTCTACTTTCTTGGTCTTAGTGAGG
>JAOXYM010000021.1:16281859-16298284 GCA_028567055.1 Leptatherina wallacei
TAGTTTTTCCAGGTCCTGCTGGGACATCAGATCTTTTAACCTTGATATATTCTTAAGGTGATAGTAGGCAGACTTTGAGATTCCCTTAATGTGTTTTTCAAAATTTAGGTCTGAGTCCATCACTAAACCCAGATTTCTGGCCTGGTTGGTGGTTTTTAGGTGTATGTAATGAAGCTCAGTGGTGACTTTAATCTTTCTCTTTGGCTCCAAACACAATCACCTCGGTTTTGTTTGCATAGCTATGGTAACTAACTTTTTTCTTTATTACCTGTGCCAGTGGGAGCATGTAGATGACAAAAGAGGCCCCACGATGAAACCTTGGGGAACTCCACATGTAATTATTATCTGCTCAGATGTGAAGTTACCTATTGACACGAAGAACTTCCCGTTCTCTAAGTATGTTTTGACCAGTTTAATACAGTACCAGAGAGGCCCACCCAGGTCTCTAGTCGTCTGAGTAATATATGGTGGTCAACCGTATCAAATGCAGCACTGAGGTCCAGGAAAACTAAGACAGACATATGCCCACTGTCTGTATTCAAACATATGTCATTAATGACTTTGGTCAGAGCATTCTCAGTGCTGGTTCTGTCTAAAACCTGACTCGAAGACATCATAGCAGTTGTTTTGTGTTTAAAAGAAAATCCCCAAAAAGCCTAAAAAAGGCATCCCCCTATCTGAATTAGAAGCTGTTCTTGAACTCTTTGGAGTAGATGCAAAAGCATTGTCTCTTTGGACAGTAACACTTTAAATCTTTCTCACTCTTTTACAAATAAACTTATATAAATCTCTTTCAGAAAGACGGCCCAGTGGCGGGCCCCCTGGGTTAACGGGTCAAAAAGTAATTTAGCTGGTAAAAAAAAACGGCTTTTTCAATGGTCTTTCTAAAAAAACCAAAAGATTTGAGATCGGCCTGTAGTTGTTCATTTGTGTCCTGTCGACATTGTCCCTTTTTAACAAGGGCTGAAGTAGAAATATTTATTGGAAGTGTACTCCATTCACATTCCTCTAAATAAAATAGTTTTTTTAATATATATATATATATATATATAAAAGTTTTTTACATTGAGTAAAGTGAAATTATTAGCGTCTGCATATCTAGTCATATAATTATGTTTAACTTTACTAGACTCTAAATTCTGATTTATTTTAAAAGGGGTCTGAGTTACAATTATGTTCATAAAAAATATTAACAATGAATAAAGTCATCTATCCTCAAGAATTAACCACTTAAAATTCACATGCATTAGAATAACAATTTCCCTATAATTGCAACCTAGAGCTGCTTGATTCTGAACCACTTGAAGTTCCCTTAGTGAGTCACATGAAGACTGGACCAGACTGCTGGGCAATAGTCAAGGTTTGATATTTGTTAATATCATTGCTTGGGTGATTTGTTTTTTTGTGTTAGATGCTAAAAAAAACCACTGTGCTTCTTTTAATAGATGAGATAACACTACCCATTTTAGCATTCATTTTGCTGTTGACATGTGTATTCCATGTTAGTCTGTCATCAACAACTATGCCCAGAAGTTTAGCCTCACGTACCTGCTGAAGACGCAAACCATCAAGTCTTCAGATTCAACTGTGGTCTATCACTGATAAAATAAGAAGATCCGAGAACCATGCAGTTTGTTTTTGTTCCATTTAAAACCTGCCACCCCTGTAAATGTTGATGTCAGCAGTTTATTTTTCTTTTAAGGTAAATTCAATATTTTTTTTTATTATATTCATCAAGCGATGTGGAGCTATGGGTTTAGCTTTCAGGAATTTTAAGGCTGAAAAAGTTGCAAAAGGCTTGAGTGGAAGTTAATTAAGTAAGGGGTAACAATTTTACACCAATGCACTGAATTTAAGACATAAGTTATTTCCCATTGCTTCCCATTCAATTCTAAAGACCAAATAAAGCTGTCTTGGTGATCACGTGATCAGATAATACAGTATTGAGGTGCAGCTTCATTCTGTCCACTGTGGCCTCACTATTCAAGGTTTACATTAAGTATTGTCAGTCACACAGCTTTAAAGAACTAGTTTGTTGAATATTTGTAGTGGAAAAACAGAAAACCATGGTCTGCAAGAACATTTAGTACACTGAAAATAATCCCTGTAATCCTTGAATGTCCACTGTTATCTCTCATCTGATATGTTGGCTCCATGGGAGGCAGCATCAAAACTATGTTGGAAAAAGCAAAAGTCAAAAGGAAAACTGCAACTGCTGGCAAAGCAGTTGTTCCCTTTGATCAGCTGTTCCATGATCTTAGCCAAAAACAGCAGCAGCAAAATCTTATAATCTCTAGTTAGTGGTGGAAGCTACTACTTTGGTTCGGGTAATTTGATGCTACCTGGTGTGGAAATGTCATTATATCCTGTGGCTCTTGTTACCTCCTTCTTTTTAATCCCATGATCTATGGAAGTTTTATCCTTATACTTAACACATTTCTCAGCACTATTCTACAGAAAGTCTTATTCTCAGTCCCTGGTTGTGATCTCAGGTCATAATGTTCTGGTCCTCCTTACATCTGGACTGTGTCACAGTTGGAATCAGCCTGACAAGGCTGATACTAAATCACACTTCAGTAAGGACAATCTAATCAACGCCTCTTCTTGACGTTTCCAGAACTGAAGGTAAAAAGGACTCTCATCTCAGCATCCGAGAGAACCCTCCAAAGTTCTTTCTGATCGGAGCTCTGAACGGTTTCTGCATCTGCAAACTCAGTTTATTTCATTAACTTGTTCTGTTTTAATCAACCTTTTTAATCTTTTTCCGACTCATCCAGACTCCTCGTCCTTGATTCCCCCCCCCCAACATACCTAACGTGTAAATGATATGTCTGCAAAATGCAATGTATTCTGCAGAGCCCGTCTGGTGACGTCAATAAAAAAAATAAAAAAAAAGCTTTATGGTTACAAGGTAAGCCTACTACGAGATAATTAACTATTGTTCACATTAATAACTCGTGGCCAGGACTTAACAATGCATGGCCATACGTTAACATCTTGTGGCCAACCATTAGTAACCTGTAGCCACAAGTTCTTTTTTTCTCCTGTGAATGTCACCAGACGGGCTCCATAGTATTCTAATTAAAAATATTATATGTTTACAAGGAAAAATATCTTTGGAGGTCAAAACTGAAGGAGCCATATCAGTGTTACTGAAGCTTTTCAAAAATGTTTAGATTCAATTACATTTTTATTATCAACTCAAATCAACGGATCATTAACAGACTTACAAACGGGCAACAAGCTGTTAGAGAACCATTTTATTTGAATGAGTTGTGTTGCAGTAGGAAAACATGTAAAACCTGCAGGACGGTAGCTAGTGGAATATTTAGCTTGTATTAAATATTACATCTTCATTTCTGTTCAGCAATGGACAACATTTCAAAATATCCTAATGCTACTTAACAAGAGAGAAATATAACTTGAACAAAAACTAGCATATTTCACAGAGATGATTAAAAACTAAAGAATTGGGAAATGGAAAAGTGCAATTAAGTCTATAAATCTAACCTCTATCGTCCAATTTCAAACGGAGTGGAAAAAAGATGATTAGATTTTTCACTTTTTCTTCTTAATCAACTGACTAATGAGAATGATGAAAAATGGAAGATGTTTGCACAATATTCTTAAAAAATGTGCATGGCTGAGAAAAGAATATCTATGCCATTACTCATACCAAAACACAAGTGCAGAGCTTATACTATCCTGGATGTGCTGTCTTTGATCTAAACAAAAGACTTGTCAAAACTCTCATTATTTATCATAATTCTAGTGTAGCGAAAGAGAGGAGTCCATAGAAAGCAGGACACCAATGCAGTGATGATCCATATGTATTTAGGACTGCATTCATTTGTGAAGCAGCTCATGCAAATGAGCTTAGCTGAATGCACAGTGTAGTAGCCGTGGGACATAAAATCCTCATTTAGAACTAGCCAAATTTGACTCTTTTGTTAAAAAAGTATTCAAAACTTAGAACTGAAAAAGTAAAGAAACTGAAATTCTTATTTTGGGAGAGGAAACCTGGGATCGTTTTGTAAATCTTTCCCATGAGTTTGTGTGATATCTACTGAACAGACTGTCCCTTGGGGCAGACTGGTGAAATGTGACATACTCCCTGTCTACCTGTTGTGTGGTCTGGGTATAAAAAAGGGAGAGAGAGAGAAGATGAAAGGTATGGAGACAGTGTCCCAGGGTGCAGAGACATGGCTCTTGCTTTTTCATTTACTCGCTCTGCAGCCTAAATTAAATTGGACAGCTGATCCTCCAGAGGGAGCAGTTCCAAGGTTTGATTTAACATTATATAAAAAGCAGCGACATTAATTATCCTGCTGGATGTGACCTTCACTTTGACGGGCACGTGTGGACACCTCACACATGTAGATGCCTGCACACATACACACATACACACACACACACACACGATCTAACATCAAAAATCTGCCATATCCCTGTGAGGACAGGCCAAAACTTCCAAACTAAATTGTCCCCTCAAGTATAACTAAACCTACCCTGTAACACCCTCACACATGCTGCCCACAGCGCCTGTTCATCTGTCAAGAAGGTGACATCTTCGGATGAATTATGGGAGATGGTTGTCATCTTCTCCGGGGTCACATGCGAAATGGCGAACTCGGGCTGCGGGGCCCCCCCCCCTCTTCTCACACTATCACACGTCAGCCATTTTAGAGGTTGAAAGCCTCGACGGGGGACCAAAACGACCTCAATTAAACCTCCATTAATATTAATACATTTTGTCGTTTCACGTGAGTTGCTGCTAATTAAATGTGTCCCTGGTTGTATAATAGGGGTCTGTCGAGGTCTCCAACATGAAGCTAATTTATACCACGTTACAGGAACCAAACATTGGACTGGTCTGAGCTCGTCTTACATGAGGGCAGTTTTGTTTAGCTTGCTGTTTTTCTTCAACACGTATGCACACACATATATTCTCTTTCCTTTAATTGAATGACTCACTTTTTCATACAGTGCAATGTTTTTTTTTATTTCTGTGTTATTTCTTGTGTGTGTGCATGTGTATAAAAGGAATATATCACCCCCTTTAACAACCTTAGTCTTCCTGTTTGGCCCCTGACTTGTGGAGTTTTATGTTGAGGTTAATAAGTTTGCAACATATCAGCTCTTTTATGAGCCCCTGGCTGTAGCGCCACACTTTCACTCACACAAACATAACACAGACATATTCTTTTTTTTACCATATTGGGATGGTGGTGGTGGTGGTGGGGGGGGGGAATCTGCTGCCTGGGTGGTTGAATTCCTGTGTTCAATTCTGTATTATCACTGAGGATGATTTGGTGTTGACCTGGAAGATTATCCAGACCCTGAGGGGAAGGTCAGATAACAGTCCCAGATGTCCAATCTAATCATATTTATTGTGCTGCACTTGGAAAAATGTGTACTCCTGCTACGAGCTGCACTCTCTCATTGCTCTCTGCATCTACCAGGATGACAAAGGCGGGTACTGAAACTCTGCAAACTGTTTGTGTATTGAAATTCATCCACATTATGTTTTTGATGATGAAGGTTTAAGTCATGCCATCTGCTGGAAATGACTCAACCAGAAACAAAAGGTTAAACTCTATCTTGACCAGTGCCAGAGCCAACAAGGCAATCCTCCAGAATTACAATAGCTGTTCTCTGATGCATGTAGGCAAGGCACTCGTTATGACCTTATCTGCAGAATTCCATGCTGAAAATAAACCATAATAATGCTAGGGC
Organism: Leptatherina wallacei; assembly: GCA_028567055.1. Lineage (NCBI taxonomy): Eukaryota > Metazoa > Chordata > Actinopteri > Atheriniformes > Atherinidae > Leptatherina > Leptatherina wallacei. Next base: position 16,287,596 of record JAOXYM010000021.1, read on the forward strand.
TCCTTTGTTTGCATGAAATGAGCATGGGACCGGCAATGAGGGGGCTGCAGTGAGTTTGACCCCCGTAATAATGGACTGCATCCAGAGCCTGTACAATCATTCAGAGCTGGATTCCCACTGCAGGAGCGAATGAGCACTTTCTCTCCAATACTCAGATCTACGTGTTCAGCCCTACAAAAGCTGCCAAGCCCTCTGCAGCAGCTGAGCCATTATTGTCCGTTTAGTCCAGCTGCACTTGAAATGACAGGGACTCAGAGCTATAGGGAGGATTAAAGGCTGCGTTTGGTCTAATACACAGTTTCCCAGCTGCCAGAGAAGCTGCACAGCTCTTCCTTTTTTTCCCCTGCTTCCCTCGTTTCCTTCTCGCTCTCTGTTCATATGTCAGACGCAAAAAAACGTCCATTTTTCCCCACACAAAGAGCCACTTTGATTCCTAATTTCCTCGCATTCTTGCTCCTCTTTGTGCCGTCTGCCAGCTTTCATCTCCCTCCAGCCAATGGCCGTTGACCATGACCATCCAGGCAAATTATTTTTCTGCCCTGCCTTGAGGGGTCAGAGTTGAAGTTACTAGTGTGTTGATGAGACCGGGTGAAGGCCTACGCTCTGTATCCAAGGACAGGGGATTATATTTATACCAGTTTGCCAATGTCAAACCTCTACCTGCCACAGCAGAGGAGGATACATACAGTGTTTGTGTGCATATAAGCGAATTCAGCAGGCCCAGAGTGTCTGCAGATTGAATTAGGCTGTAGATCACTGCTGACAGGACTGGTGCTGTCATTAGAAGAGAAACAGGCTGTTTTATGGGGTCATGGTCTTGGTGGTTTGTGTGGGGGCGAGTGGTAGAAATGTCCTCAAGTTACAGATTGGCCCGTGAGTGGAAATGAAGAAACCTGAGGGGCAAAGCTTCCACATAAGATGTCAAAACAATCATAGAAGTGCATCTTTAATGAATGTGTGGCTGGTTTTCGAGTTCAGTAAATCAAATGTAATTTCCATCATCGAACGCCATCATAGACGAGAGGCAATAAGAACAACACAACACAGTCAGGTCTGTAAAAATGAAATATTTTAATTGGTGGCTTGATGATTCATTTTTGCAATTAAAGAAAACAAACCCATAAAGATGCAGACAGAAGGAGGCAGAGACAGACTGCACGCCAATTCCAAAAAAACCAACAAATCTCTATCATACTCTCTTTAACACATCTTTTTAAAAAAAAATAAAAATAAAAAGGTAACGCTAAACACCTGGGTTGCTTCATTGTCACAAAGGAAATGCTGTTAAGACATCAGATATACATAGTGATGAAACTAAATATTTGAGTTGACCTTCACAGCATCAGCTTCTGGAATCATGTCAGTGAAAGCTGGTTTTTTCTTCCACACGCTGAGCAGGTACAGAGAGGGTTTTTTTAAGGACTGCTTCAAGTCTGATTATCACTTGAAACTGGAACGCTGAAAATAAGAACACTCCAGAGATGGAGGATGGGTTTTGTTTTTGCTCTACAACCACAAATGCAGAGCCACGTGTTGGTTTGGACCCCTAAGACAGACCAGCACAAGTCTGACTCTGAGAAACAAGTCATGGGTCAAATACGTGAAGCTGCAGTGTTTTCAAGTATCCAGTTTCAAAAATACAATGAAGTGGGGGAAGCTTATATGAAAAGAGAAGGTTTCTCTTCCCACGTCCATGTCTCTGCATCTATTGCATTACTTTAAAAGCCACACAAAAAGAAGCATAATGGCTCTGGATGAGTCCCAATACCTTTAATCATCCCCTTTGTTCTTCTCTCCTTCCCATTATGCATCATTCCTGATTTGAAAGGAGCCGATCACAAGATAACGGGAGGATTCAGTGCGATTAGCTGAAATTTAACAACAAAATGGTCTGCAAACGATTTAGACTTTCAACAGGAAACATCCTTTTTCCCGAACACCAAAGAAGCTAGCTGTCTGCATGCATCCTGTGATGACACAACCTGGGCTACATTCATGTTAAATTAGACCACACTGTGGCACATCTTCTTTTTGTCCCACTTTTACATTCTCTTCTCCACGTTATCACTAGATGTTCTGTTCTTATTGCTCTGCTTGGAGAAACTAATGCAGGATTTTAATCCAATTCAAATCCAGTACTGAACCTGAATCCTTTCAAATCCCTCATTGCATCCAATCTAATTTAGTTTTACAACATTTGCATGTACCTAATGAAATATCCAAGATCTTTTGCTTTACATGAAATATTCTTATTCGCAATCTGCAAATACAGCTTTAAAACAACAATGAATGCTAACATATAAAATCTTTATTAAAACTATATGACGATAAACATGTGTGGCCTACTTCTCAGTGTTTTTATGGGCACATCTTTATGGCTGAAAGTAATTTGTACCAAACAATCATAGGCAGAATACAGACAAATGCCTTAAGATCCATCTTAGCTGGTATGGATTCATCATGGATTACGTACAGCTGACAATTTGCGGACGTTGTGGCCCCTCATCTAAGACTTCATCACCCTGAACATTAATCTGGGATTCACTCAAACAGTTTTTCCAACACAAACTGTGAGAGGAAATCAAAATTTTCATCTTATTGACCTGTTATCCAGAGACAGGTTGTGTATCCATATATATATATATATATATATTTTATATCTCAAGCATCTGTTTTCTGCACAGAATAATAAAATGTCCACCAGGGGCGGGGACCAGCTGCCCAAGCTGTGCCAACAGCCGGCACAATCTGTGGCACTGCTTTGGCTTTGTCCCACGCAAACATTTATCTGTCCAGGTAAACAAGCTCACCCCTGTGAGATCACTAAAAAAAAAAAAAAATCCTTTTTAAGATACGACCAGCAGCTGGATAACAAATCTAAAAAAAATTAAGTTAAAATTTCCCCTTCAGGTTTGCATATGGAGTGCTACATGAACGGATCAAAGAGTGATGTACTGAGGTCACAAATGGGCTTTAAAAGCGATTCTGCCAGATTCTTAGACGTATGAATGATCATTTAACTGTAGCGACACAGTCCTTGTAAATATTCATGTCATGGGAAGGAGACAAGAAAATGGAGAAAGCAAAGTAAGAACATGACGGGGGGGGGGGGTATTATGGGCTTGCATCACTGTGATGGTCACACTGCTGTGCCATGCTCCATCACTGAAAAAAAATGGCAAAATCATTGGTCATGAAACCAGTCATTCACACAACTCAGACATCATCTGTCAGTCAGGCACACTATTTACAAAGGCAAACACTTACACCAGTCAAAGGCATACTTTACATACTATTTACACACTTGCACACACAGAGACACACTCCCCCACACAGACTCACGAGTAGTCAGAGAAATTACCGTAGTATAATGCAGACATAATATCTGGCAATAATTATTTTGACTATGATCCCAGTACATAGAGGCACTGCTACCTCGCCCCGTCCATCCTTCAGCGTGAAACCATCCAACGAACTTCAGGTCATCAGTGCTGTGTGTGCTCTTTGAGAAAGTGGGATGGAGGCTTGTGGGAAATTGCTGCTTTTACAACGCAGTCAGGAGAAGAAAAAAAAAAAAAAAAAAAAAAAAAAAGAAGCTAAAAATGCCACCCACTACATTAAGAGCTCACATTGCCATGGTGACCAGTAGTTCCACAGCTCCCATCTCAAGCATTTGTCTGAGTTAAGGCTTCCAAAGCACTTGCCGCTCACGCTGCACAGTTCCTGGCAACAACCTACAGCAGACCCCCCCCCCCCCCCCCCCCCCCCCCCCGCCTTTGATTTCTTCGCACCTATGTGAGATTCAGCTCTGTAATTGGCTGTCAGTCTCTGTAGATCTGAGACCCCCCCCCCTCTCTCTTTCCTTCCAAAAGAAAAGGAGAAAGTAGGAAAAATAATGAACTTGTTAAGCGACATGAGCTTTGGGAACCTTTAACAGAAAAAAACAGGCAACACCCCCCCCCCAAGAAGCAAGGCATCAGTAATGGCTATGGTCCATTGTTCATCAATCCAATCCTCTAGATTTTGACTTATAAAACAATGAAAAATAAAGGAATCACTTTTCTTTAGGCAGCAATGTTGGTCTCAGTGTTATTACAATTCTGCTTTCAACAAAGCATGAACACAAAAGGAAAATACAAATTAAATCATCATCATAAATGAGAATTAAGAGTATTTCAGGACCAAAGCGTGTTCATAGATGAAATGGCTGATTTATGTAAGCACAAAGCTTTTATTACACAACTGAGTCCAACTCTTGTCCATGTTCCTTCTCCCCCCCCGATACAGTCTCGCATTTGCTCCCATTATTTTCTTTGTTCAGCTTAGCCATCAGTACACTTTCATAGCCTCTCTAGTTCCCTTGAAAGTGGAGCATCCAGGAGGCTGGCTTGTCCTTTTGCAAGAATGAGTAGGAATTCACAGACTTCATTTCATTTTTCTCATGCTCCACATTGGGTGATAGAAAATGCAGGGAATACAGGAGGATAAGCGGAGGCGGGAGAGTTGGATCAAATACTCGGTTGTCGGCAACTTGGAAAAATGATCTGTTTGCTCAGGATGTAATAATGATGGGAGAGACAAAGGAACGCAAAGAGGGGGAAAAGGGCAAGCAGGCGCCAATAACAACTGGGCAAACCTCAACAACCAGAGCTGATGCAATCAACTGGGCTCAGATTGCCATAGCAACCCACTTGGACTCTGATTCCTGCAGCCCAACTCTAGTAAAGTCCGTGTGTCTGTCATTTGGGTCTTTGAAGCAGGCGCCAATTTCTGAATGTAACTGTGTGCGTGTATATGAGCATGTATTTCACATTACATATTCATGTCTGCTGTGTGTTCTCATTCAGTTGCTACCAGCGGTTGATGATCTGGTTCATGTAGTCCTCAGTGGGGAGCCTGCTGCCCACCTCCTCCGTCCTGCCTCCCTCTTCACCATCCTCCCTCTCCCCTTCCCTGTCCTCCAGTGCTGATATGGAGCTTTGCCTGCTGCTGGAGGGCCACAGGTTGATGCCCATGCCCAGGTGGCTCTGCTGCATGTGGTTCTTCATGCGCTGCTGCCGCCTCTCCTGCTGTCTGGTGTACTGGTAGCGCTGCTGGAACAAGTCCCTGGCGTAGTCATAGAGCTCCATGTCCAGCTCGTTCAGCTCCTCTATACGCTGGACCTATCGAGGGGGGGAGGGAGCAGAAGAAGTGTCATTATTTTCTGAAATAAAACCACAAGAAGAAAAGACTGAAGAGGAGGAGTCTGGAGAACCAGGAGGGAAAATGAAAGATGGTTCATCGCCGCAGTTATCTTCTTCCCATTTCTTTTTAAAGGAAATATGTTGTTGACATCACAGCTTAAGTTTGCTTGTAGCAAGAACACACATCAAGTAATTTCTTGTCCCAATACTAACTCAACAACACTAAACATGTCTATCTTTTAGGAACACGTCACCCAAAAATAAATGAGTCTGGAAGCTAAAGAGCTCATTCACAGATGGAGCAAATGCATACACACATACATCACTGGGTATGTCATGTCAGGTGCCTTCATACCGCAGGGGTGTTTCATGATTTGTTCTGTTAGAGGAAGTAGCCTTTCTTTTATGATCATTGTAGATCGACTGATACTGACGTTGGCTCCACTAACTCTGTTTGAAGGGTCTTTTTATAAACCTATCTCTAAGAATCACACTCACTGCACACCAACATCAGTGTGCAATGATTAGAGCTCTTTAACTTTAAGTTGAAAGTTGATATACACAACTTTACAGGACAACAGTTCAAACCAGCTGAACCAAAACTGAAGCCTAACTTTAAACATCTCCAGCATTTCATCGAGTTTTCTCCGAGCTACGCAGACTGGTCATATTCTCTTCACAATGACAGGATATTTAACCAGATATGTGGTCTTTGTCATGACAAGCCTTATTAAGCCTCTATGGGATAAAGGAATTATAAGGCAATTTTAGTTTTTTTATCAGTCATCTACAAAAGAAGAGGTCTTTGCTGCTTTTATGATTCTCAAGGGAGCCTCTCAGCCTGCAAGAGGTCTCCAGAACTGTGTGAGCAGACAGGATGACTCATCCTTTGTTTTAAAAAAAACACAATGGCACAATTTCAATACCGCCAGTGTGACCGTGGTAAAGCTTTTCTGATGAGTTTGAAAAGTTTTCTCTTGTGTAAATTATAATACATCTGAAGGAGAATTACAGCTTTAAGATTAAGAAGGAATTAAGGTTGCCTGTCTATGAGGAAAGACCCAGAACCTAAAAAACATTATACCACTGGCTGTCAGTGATGGACAGGTATAGAAATACTTTAAAGAGCTTCTATAGAGAGATCTGAAAGAGTGTGTGTTGGCAACGTGGGAGACATCCGAAAAGTGATTCCCATTTCTTTGTGTAATGCGGCTGGCTTTATTGGCATGGATCATCTTCTGTGTGTGAATCCAATATGGAGAGAGGAATGTGTTGAATTAAGAGAATCCCTTAGAAATCTGTGATCCAGTGCAGGATGTCTTTTGTAAGCAACGTACGTGACAACAGAGGGAAGAGACATGTTGCATCGATGATATAAAATGAGAGATTTTGATCAGCAGCGTGAGGGACACCAGCACAAAGCCAGGAGGACAGCACTTCACCCAAGTCATCAGCACAAAGGCTTCATCTATCAGCAAGCGGCCATCCAATCGCTCAGAGGCCGGTTTCAATCAGTAAAGACTCGCAGGGATCCTTAAGCACCTTCACAGAAGAGTCTTGAGTAAATATTCCTCTCAAAATGTGGTGATCGAGTTAAACTTCCTTTCTCTTAAATCTAATAATACTACAATTTCACACAGTGAAATTAGATTTGATATGAATGCTACTTTTAAAAAATCTACATCAAATCCCTCATTCAGAGTTTCCACATGACTCCAAACCTTCACTATATGAAATGTTCTCTTTTTTGTGATAATAACCACAGGTCCACCTTTCCCTTTCCACAGTGTCTGGCAGTTGTGCATATTTTATTTTCTCTCCAAGCGACTGGGTTTGATGAATAAATCACCAGTCTCTGCCCCTCTACCGGGGGATATTTTTTTGTCAGAAATTGAGCTTAAGAACTCCCACACTGGACCAATCAAAGTGTGAAAAAGACGTTTGAGGCTGCAGTCTTTTAAACAGCTACAGTCATCCCAACTCGTTTCACAGCGATATTAGACCTGAGTGTTTATTCCCTTCGTCTATCTGCTCTCATTTTACTGTATTTATCATCTTCTCGGGGATATTTTTTTCATTATTTGTCAAATATTTCTTTCTTGTCAAGACTACTATAAATGCTGGGAAAACATTTCTTAATCCTAAAGCAAGCTTGTCATGTACACTTATGACTGTCAGAATAAACGAGGAAGAATAAATGCAGTTTGAAATGGTACAAGCTCTCTGATAACTACATTAAATGGTCTTTGATGCATTCCACTATTGACTTTCTGATGCGTCTTTATTGTTCATGTGTTCATTTATGCACTGACCGTAGCGTTGTCCAGGTCCACCCCTGCAGCCCGGGTGGTGTTGTACTGCATGAACGGCCGGATGAAACGCAACCTGAAGGTTCGTTCGAAGAGGAATTGAGTTTTCCTCTGGTACTCAGTCAGACCAAAAAAAGCCATGTCTCTCAAGTTCTTCTTGGCTGACTCCAGCAGAAGTTGGGCCCTCTTCTTCTCTGGAACCGTGGACATGTTGTAGCAGCCGACAAGACTCAAGTCAGCCAACATGCGTACCTGTGGACAGTGGAAACAAAAGTGGAGGAGGTTCAGGGGGATTGAGTTTCAATCCCTCCGTTTTGTTGAACAAATCGTCTTTGCTGATACTGAATGGTACTGAAATGATTCTTTCTGCAGGTTTTAGATGTGTCCCTGCTCCAACACACCTGATTCAGATGAAATGGGTCCAACAGCTTGTTGTCAAGTTCTGCACAATGACCAATTCATTTGAATCAGGTGTGTTGCAGCAAACAAACATCTAAAACCTGGAGGACGCTGGCCCTCAAAGACCGGCGGTAGAGATCCCTGCACTAACTAAACTAATCACGATTTATAAGACAAAATGTCTAAAATCTTGAAATAATGGAGGGAAAAAAAATTAAAAAACTGAAAATCTGGTTCATCCAGTACCTTTCTTTAAAGAATACAACCCAAAAGGGATTTAAAGAAATGGCATGGATGATTACAATTTAAACCATTAAGTAAATTTTTTACTAATATTATAAACTGAACGATTAACAATTAAGGCAGAGAAATGAAAAACAAATAATTGAGAATGAAAAAGGAAAAATAACAGTTTTAACTCTAATCTCTACATCTTGTAAATATACATTAATCTGACAAGACATTATTAAACACCTGCTACAACTCAGTAAAGAAACAGAAACTAGAAGCTGATTTGGATTCAGAACAATATCCTATGTACACCTCAGCCTGCTGGTCCATCAGGATACTTCATGCTTGTGTGTGTTTGTGTGTCACATATATAAGTTATAGGACCCTTAGTAATAACACCCTGAGGCTCAGATGAGATAAGCTGGTCAACACGCTGAGGTGGGAGAGTGAGATAGCATGGAAAAAAAAAAAGGTGTGAATTTGCTGTGTTTATGGCCAGCAGGCAAACTCCTCACTGTGTTTGAGTAAAGGTGTATGTGTGTGAATGAGTGTGTTCTGGCATGTGTGCTATTCATCTTATCCACCCAGCTTATTCTTTCTAAAGAACTCCAACAGGAAGCTAACTCCCCTTTCACTTTTAAGTGCAAATGCCAGCAAGTTGGGGCTGGATGTTTTTTTGTGTTTTGTTGAGTGAATAGTATAACAGAGCAAAGTCCCAAAGCAAAGCTGAACGGCCTATTTTAATTAAAACAAGTGTATTGGCATTATTGAGAGCATTATCGTTTCAACTCTGCAGCAACTTTAACGGACATGAACACTTTTCTCCATACCTGTCTGTTATTGGCCAGGTTGTATGGACAATCCATGAACTGCTGCAGGTTGCACCCTGACCAGTCGGACCCCTCGTAGCAGGAAGGCAGCTCCTCTGGCGTCGGTGTCCGTCCATCGCACATGTGCAAAGACGTTTTCCACGTGGCTCCTCGTTGCACGTGCCGCCACTCGCTGAGGTAGCGAGACACGGGGTCCCTCAGCAGAGTGATGTAGTAGAACTTCCTGTTTAGTGAAGAGAGGGAATGGAGGTGGGGAAAGGAAGCAAAGGTATGGGGAAAAGAAGAAAGATCTACATTAAGATTGATCAATTGCACATAAAAATTAGGGTTAATCATTCAGTAAGAAGGACGAAAAATGATAAATGAATGCAATTAAGTCATTTGTTCAAATCAAACGTATCGAGGTACCACACAGATGAGAAACGCTGGTAAAAACTGTGGCAACAAGAACGCTTAATAACATGCAGTTCTTCAGCTGACCATGTGGTGGCACTGTTTGCAATGATTTACAGCAGCAGTTCATCCTCAGTCAGGGCAAGAGGCCGTCAGACTGAGCTCGTTATTATTTGCATTTACAAGAAGAAGCTCTGATGCACAGAAGAGACCCGGGAAAAAGAAGTGAAACTTTAAATGAGGGGGAAAGAGGAGGCAAAGAGGAACTAGAGTTGATTTTGTAAGGCCAAGGATAACGTTGAGGCCACACTGTTCAGAAAAAGAAACCGCTGGCACAAGCACATCTCCCTCTGCGACACACACAACCTTACTGCAAACATCCTTACATCTCAGACTCTGACATGAACACACACACGGCAAGCATCCTTCCTCTCACTTCACACTGGTACCAAATATTAAGGTCTGCCTCTGAGAGATGACTCATCCTGCATCTGAGATTTGGATGGGACTGTTTCCATGGTGTGTGTGTGTGTGTGTATAAAGTAATGGTGCATAGCACAGTTCAATGTCTCTCTAGAGGGGACACTCCCACTTGAGCGGAGACCTTTCCAGGCTTTCACACTCCAACTAATTACTGCAGTCTAATCAATCAACACATCCTCATTAACCACACACACACACAACCTACGTGCGCCTGGCTATGTGTGACTACGTGCTTACGGCGTGCCTGAGAGCGATGGCATGGATTTGTCTGGGCAATGAGCGCGCACAGACTGTGGAAAACACACACAGGCGCATACGCTGCCCTCCTCTCCTGCTTGCAACACATCAGAGGAATGTTTGCAGAGGGAATTTTGTGTGCTGACAGGACTCCACAAAATCGCCTGGTTTACACAAGCAGCCTCCCGTACACATCCAGTCTCTCTGCTTTCATTTCTATTTCTAAATCTTTGGCGTCGCACTACAAAGCTTGCCCGGTGAGAGAAGAGGGGTTGCTGGGTGGACACAAAGCTCAGAAAGTCACACAAACAGTAGTAGTGCACCCCCCAAATAAATCCAGCAGCAGTAGGGACATCCTAGACAACAGAGCTACTAAACCCCTAAATCTAGTAACAGTGACGAGATCCTGGACAGCAAGAGGAATACAAAACAAATTTCATCTGGCAACACCAGCAAAACAAAACGTCCCCATCCTGATGTAGCTGCAGCACAGACGGATCTCTGCAAATGAAACAAATCAAGTAGCAGCAGGGGGATCACGCACAATGAAAGGACTAAACCTTCAATCTAGTAGCAGCTGGGAGATCCCAGGCAATGAACCAAACAAACCCTCAGTCCTAGGAC
>JAOXYM010000021.1:16298294-16321096 GCA_028567055.1 Leptatherina wallacei
GGGGGGGGGGGGGGGGGGGGGGGGGTCATTGGAAGCAAGTTTCTAAAACTCGAAATCTCATCAACCTAAACCTACAATCTCATCCTCCCCCTCCCCAGTCTAATCAAAAACAGAGAGGCTGAGTCGAACTGGAGCCTACAGGAGACCAGGGTACATTATGGAGATGCCCATGATGACATTATCAGGATTCCTAACACTCCCCAGAGTGCAAGTGTGTGTTTGTGTGCAAAAGTGTGAGCGTGCTGTGTGTTTCTGAGTAAGAATACGCCTATTAAATCAGTGATGACATTTTCCCCCTTTTGGCTTCTATTCCACAGAAAGAAAAAACATGGCACTGTTCGGGCCCCGCTACACAGACTGGGAGGGAGAACGACAGAAAAGGCTGAAAAACAGAAGAGGGAGAGCAAAAAAAAGAAAAAAGGAAGGATCGCAGGGGAGAAAGAGGGAGGCGGGAAAGGCGGAAGAGAATTTCAATTAGTTTTCTAATACTGTGAAGGCAGTAAGGGCCCCAAGCCCAAGTGATTTATCAAAGTTATGGCTCTGGCTATAATGAAGGCTCAGGCATATTACCAAGCTAAATAAATAAATAACATGCACACAAACAGGATGCAACACGCATAGAAACCCACATTTCTGACCAAACAAGGAAGCCAAGTAAATGATGTTAAACGGCATGGCTCCCTGTCGCGTCTGCTGGGTCAAGCAGACTAAAAAACTGGTGCCTGGGAGACTTTTCCGCCTTAAAGCCTTAATGTCTGGCTGTGGAGTCAGATCCCTCAGTAATGATGTTCCAACCAGCACACATTTACTCACTCACCAACAAATCCACTCCTCTATACACACACACACACATATTCTCTGCCTTCGAGGCGACAGAGCATTACAGTGGATATTCCCCCCCCCCACAGGTGATCTTGGTTATCGCTGAAGCACTTGTCAAATTAACTTCAAAGCTAATATCAACCAGTCAGTCTCTCACTGTCCAGGTTTAAGAACATCATCCTCCGGCTGAGAGCAGGAATTTGCAGTCTGGACACGACACCCTGAAAGGCCCTCTCGCAGACTAAATTTACGTGCCATCCATTTTTCACAAAATCTCCAAGAAATGGAAGTTTACGTTCAACAAAGCAGCTGGGGGGGGGGATTGAAAAATGTCACTTAACAGTCAAAAATGGCCACTGATCCTTTTATTTGTGCGTTCAATCAGACAGAGGGTCAATCCAGCGGGTAAAAATCTAATCAAATAAAGCTTGAATGCAACACCGAGGCTGGAAGTGCACCGTGAGGCCAACTAGCTGTCTGACTGACGCAGCCAAAGAAAGCAAAAACAAGAAAAAGAAAACACACCGCACAATATTTCCCCCGTCTCTCCTTCTGAGGACGTCTTGCCCTTCTTTTCACACCATTTCTCATCCACATTTTCATGTTTCCATGTGCTGCAGAGAAGTGAGAATGAGACGCTTGTAGGCTTTTTCCACCTTGTCAAGACGATAAATATAGCAAGAACATATAGAAATTGCTAATATTTGTAACTTTTTGTCTTTTTTATACACACATACATACATATTATATATATATATATATATATATATATACACAAATAAATAATTAAACATTTGCAGCCTCAACACAAAATTGCCAGGATCAGCCTTTTTATGACAATGCAGCTCAGACTCTTCCACGAATGTGTTCATGTGAGGCTGCGGAGCGTTATCAAGAGGAAACACACAGTGCCTGGTCTTGTTATGGTCCCCGAGAGCCTGGGGAAAATTACTCTGCTTCCTGTGGGTCACAAATCACCACTTTTACCTTCTCTCTTTAACCTCACTTCCCTTCGGCTTAAATCTGTCACTTTTGTCGTCAGTCTTCTTTTAGCCCTTTTCTTAAACAAGTCTCCTTCTTGCATCCGATTCCGATCTGTTCTACCCTCTGGATGTTGGTTTTGTCAAAATTCAACCTAGAAACTAGCTGGATTTGCAATTTTATATAGTTTAATAAAAAAAATTCTATTAAGAGTTTAATTCCCCCCCCCCCCGCAAGGGAATCAACAGGAGAGCAAAATAAATTCTGGGTGGCAAAGCACAGGAGACAAAGATATTTTTAATCTAATGAGAGTATTTAAGAAAAGGCCTAATTCAAATATAAGGTTATGGTTCGTAGTATGATTTCCAGATGCACACACTCACATAAGCACCCAGACACACAAACACAGAGACGCCAACTGCACCCTGCTGTGCAGAGCAGCTATGATTTATTAATAGTCCACGGATGTTTGCTGAAACCAGATCCGCTCAACAACACAGATTTTTCCTACCTCTAAAAATGGAATCCAGACTCAATCAACTTTGGAGCAAAAAAAAAAACATGAAAAGAAAAATAAACAGATTTATGGAAACAGGTGTCACCTCATAAACAACAGTTCAAACACACGGCAGGAAGAACTGAACAGTGTTTTAAAAAACACAAAAGACAAACATGTAGCAAGAAATTCATTTTAAAAGTAGCGCTGTTGGCTATTTTTATTCACCAAATTGAGGAAAATGTGCTTTTATTCACCTTTAGAAAAAAAATTAAAGCTTTTCTTTAATCAGTACATTTGTTTGAACTTTGAATAAAGTTCAGCAGAAAAACTAATAATTGATAGAAAATAATACGTAACATATCGCCTTTCCACCAAAGTGGTACTGGTTCTGAATCACGCATTAATTAAAATCAATCATTTCATTTTGGACTATAAAAACACAAATACCAGACCAGATAAGCTGCTACTACATGGTGGTACAAAATCTTTGATGGTTGAGAGAAAAAAACCAAACAAAATAAAAACATCTTTAATGTGAACCTGAATCAGGAGCTAGTGGCGGCATTAACAACAAGAACAGTAAACATTTTAATCAATATCATGTTAAAAAACAACAACTACAAAAAAAAAAAAAAATACCAAAAGCTTATCTTGGGGGTCGTGGCTTAAACTGTTTGGGGACCACTGGTCTAGAGGAGTCATTCAGTGGAATTTGTGGGGACACAGGGTCATCTTGGGGATGATGTCCAGCCTAAGAGGTGTTTTTAAATCATAAAACTTGTCTCAAAAAACAACCTGAATCCTCATTGGCCACAGCCTCAACCAGGAATGAAGCCATGGGAAGAGGGACAGAGGGTCAAGTCTGCCTCCGACGTCCAGCTAACCCTTTCTGCTGTCCTCGTTCGAACTCACGCTGGATCCCGAGACAAGAAGAATCACAATTTTTTGACCAGCGGCAGGAAGAGATCAGCAAGCCTCATGATCCTTCCGCTGAGTCACCAAGGCCTTAAAAAACCTTGTTACAACTTTTCTTCCTCTATAAAAATTGATGACCAGCTGAACTAAACACACTAAAATATGACAAGTGGTTAGGGAGCAAGGAATCCTTTAGCTTTATATCACAAAACAAAACTAGGACTAATACAGCCCAAAATGCAGCACAATAAGCATTTTATCTTGATTTTCCTTTTTTTCTTAATAGTCAAAAGCCAAAATCACATATTGAAGACAAACCGATTCATGGAACAGGCCTAATTCAAGGATAGTAGCCTGATGTCATTGCTTGTTTTTTGCTTACTGCATCATTGCTAGATACCATAAAGAGCGACAATCCATCACTGGGTCTGAGTTAGGGGGGTTGGCTACTGAGACAAGGAAAAGAATCGGAAATCGAATTTTTTTTATATTGCATCCTCTTGCAGAGAAACCGGACCTCCCTAAGGGGATCATTTTCTCCCCGAGAAGACAGATACAACATAAAAAGTAACGATTAAATCCTTCAACTAACACTGAAACTCACATAACTGCAAAAGGCAGAAAATTGTACATCTCTGAGGAAAGGATGACAGACCTCCTTTAAATATCTAACTTATACAACAGTGTGGACTAACAGTCTGGCAAAGATTACAATGGGATGTATCATGCAGATGTAGTATCAATATCAACATGCAAACACCTTGCCTGGGAGAAAATATCCAATTGTCAGCACCTCTAGACTGTTCTTGTGTATTTCCATTTTTCTTCTCTTTTCACATTTAGGTTTCTTTGCTTAAATCTAGCACAAGTCTTCAGGGAAGTGTGACCCAATCCACTGAAATTAAAGAAAATTAGAAGATAATTCCAACTAAGACCCAACCCTTATCTGTGATGTTTGTGGATAATCTGCACTTCCAATGAAAACCCTTGTATGCCTAGCATGTGCCTCCCCTCTGTATGCGAGAAAGGAATGGACCCGAGGAATGTGCTGGCTGTAAATGCAGGTGATATCAACCATCAGTGGGTGTTTCTGTGCATTAGGAAACAGAGTAACAAGTCAGGACTTGAAAACTGTCACTGAGTCCTTTCTGTTCCCTTTTTGCCATTACATACTAACACAGACCTAAAACAGTGGATCATCAGGTTGGACAAGAATCGGGCTCGTTAGGAAACTAACAGGCTTCTGGCTACAGACAAGCGGACCAGACTGAAAATGTCCCATTTACATCTCAGTGTTTGAGAAGATGACCTCTCAAGACTAAACTTCGCCCTCTGCCCTCCTTCCTACTCCTGTTCTCCCCTCCTCCGCACGACATTCGTCAATTCATCCCATGTATCCTGGGTACTCTGGCCAATAATGACGCACAGAGGCAGACAGAAATAGACCCTCCAGTTCAGAAAACCTCCGCAGGCATCTTCTCTGTTTGGCCTGGCTCACTCTTCCTCTGTGCACCGCTCTCTTTGTTAATTGATCAATAACAGCCTCAGGACTCAGACAGGCTGCCTCGGCAATTTGGACTTTAAACACAGAAGACATATGAGAGACAGGGTCAAAAGAAAACAAAGAGTAAGAGGAAAGGGGAGTATCAGGAGACAGTGTTGGAGTGCGAGGACATGGATGGGGCATGTGGGAATGAACCAGACATCTAAGACTGTGTGTGGTTGCATATGAGGACACTTGCATAAATTCTCTGTTCTCTTTCAGCAGAGAGAAATCAGCTTGCGCCAAGAAGTTAAGTTTTCTAAATATGAATATATATTAAAAAAGACTCAGCTTGGTTCCAGTTCATTGAAACCGATCAGCTGCAATCTTTACAACTACCTTCCTCCAGGGGTGTAAGGAAATATCGATTTACCGAAATATTGCAATATTTTGCGAGACGATATTGTATCGATATTCAAAACCACTATATCGATTTTTTTCCTAAAAAAAAGTTGTTTTTTTTCAAAATCAACAATTATATATTCAAACAGTACACAGTGATGGTATCGATATTTAACACCACAATATAAAATTTTTATGCAAAAAAATTTCAAAAACTTCTTTAAAAGATTTTTTTCTCCCCAAAATCAACTATTTGGTATCTATGCAAACTTTATACAGTTGCATCTAAACTTGACTTTTTGTTAAAGTTTACTTGAACAATCCGAAGCACTTTAATTATAGATTCATATCGATGTAGAATGTTCAAAGGAAAACAGTAGAAGTGTTTTTTTTTATTTTGCTGAAGGTTTGATAAATACTTTAATCAAAAATGGAAATACTCTACATGTTTGAACACTGTTCATATATGTGTTATTTATCAAGCTACATACGTTTTATATTGCACTAAGTCAGGGGTGTCCAAAGGGCCACAATCCTGCAGGTTTTCCATGTATCCCTGCTTCAACACACCTGACTCAAATTAATTAATCATTGTGCAGAACTTAATAGGCTGCTGGATCCATTTAATTTGAATCAGGTGTGTTGAAGCAGGGACATATTGAAAACCTGCAGGACAGCAGCCCTCGAGGACCGACTTTGGACACCCTTGCACTAAGTGGTGGTATGTTTGATACTACAGGGATACTTGAAACCTTTACTGATGAGGCTGATTAAATTTTTTTTATTGATCTTGTACATAAAGAGCAAGTGTTTTTATTTCTTCTATGGTTAAATGTAGATCTTCTGCTCTCATTCAGTAAGTTGATGTCAAACATATTACAGGTTTAAATTTCTACTGTTGTAACAGTTTTCTTACAGTTAAATTCTGGTAAAGAAAAATCGCAATATATCGTCTTACCTATAGTATCGCAATATATCGGGATATATCGTATCGTTGCCCCTGTATTGTGATGTATATCGTATCGCCAGATTCTTGCCAATACACACCCCTACCTTCCTCACATCACATAAGCTGGCAAACTTCTCTACTCTGTTTAGGCCAGAACCCCATGAGTACTTTGACGGTTCACTCTGTTATCAGGCCTCAAGACATCAGTAACACATCCTTAAAATCATGTAAGCTGTAAGGTGGAGCCAGCATGGATCAGACTTGCTTTTCCAACACTTCTCACAGATGCTCAATCAGACGGAGACTTAGCAGACCAAGTGGGAGGTTTGATACATGTCCAAACATCCAAACATGAAAACATGGACTCAAGTTTTTTTGTAGCAGAACATCCATAGGGCATTACCTCGCTTCCCCCAGCTTGTGCCCTTCCCAATACATGCAACCTGCCGTCAGCAGAAAACATGATTCATCAGACCAGGCAACTTTGTTGGTTGCTTCATAGTTATGTACTGATGCTCGTGCCTGCTGCCAGCTCTTCCTGCAGCGGATGGAAGCCAGCGTGAGCAGTATAACTATGCTCCAACTACAAAGCCCTGCAGGATGCACAACAAATGGTCTTCCCTCTGCGCAACCAAGCCAGAATAAACATTTGACATCCAGGATCTTGGTCTCTGGTTTACTGGTCGCAACACTTTTGGTACAAATCACTGTATACTGGGAACAACCTTCTTCGTGTGGCTTAGGAGAGGCTCAACCCAGTCATCTAGACACCACGATTTCACTAACAAATCATTTGCACTTCCAATTTTCCTACTTCAAACATGTCAACTTCGAGAACAGACAACTGGCTCGTTACTTAATATATTCACCCTTGATAGATGCAAATATGGTAAAATAATCACTGCCACTCAGTGGCTTTATTTTTGTAGCTGATTACTGTACACTAGTTGTGTTTTTAATAGCAAAAACTGAATATTTTCCACAATCAAGTACAGGTGGCTAGGCAGAAGAACATAACTAAATACGAACTGCATTGGTCTTCAATTAGCTTCATGATGATTTGCAAAAAACATGAATCTATGAAAATTGATGAAGTATAATCTGTTCCACAGACCAGAAGATTGAAATGCGAGTTTTTTCAGGTTAGAGTTTAATCAGCAACAAATTCAATAAGTTTTTGGATCGGAAAAGGAATCCCATACACAGAAAAAACAATGGATTTTGGTCTGAGACTGAGAATTTCAGAGACCCTGCAGGCAAAGTATCCAGACGGGCACCTCTGTCTCTCCATGAGAGGTATTCTTAACCCAAAAAATGCAAGTTGGCAGTGGAGGTGTAAGTTGCTGCACGACCATAATGAAAGGAGCGTGTGAACACTTAGCTTATGCCATGAGTGCAAAATAATGCACGGTTTCCCTACATTTCTGCACAGAGCTATTCTCTCCATGATTACAAGACAAAGAGGTGCGGCAAACAAGGAAAAGAATGCATCGGATGGAAGTGTAGCCCACGGCTTACGGAGTTGGATGTTGCAGTTCAGGAATGTACAAAAACAAAGAGGGCAGGAGAGAGAGAGAGACAGGGGAGGGAATCCCCCGAGTGCAAAGCTTCAGCAGGAATGTACAACCGCCTGTTCTCTCATGTAACTTGACTGGCAATAACCCAGATAACTGTCTAACAGAGACAGCGAGTGAGAGGGGGGGAGGAAATAAGATGGATTTGCTGGGAGGAGAACTGTTGGAAGACAAGGAGGGTTGCACAAGTAATCACTGATCATTTTTTATGGTTTTACAGTTTAAAATTAAGCATCCCTGAAATAGCTGAAAAATATGACAAAATGATATATATCACCAGGTGAGACACATTTTTCAACTGTCAGAGGTTTTGCCATAAGATTTGGAGTGGAAATGATGTGTTGATTAATTAACTTTTTCATTATCATCTGCAACAGCTTTAAATGTGTTTAGCATTCACCAATGCTATTTGCATCTTTCCTGTCATCATTAATACTTGGAATGCACAATGACACTGACATGCGATTGGTCGAGTCTGATAAAGATTTTTTAATGATAAAACAAAAGTTGTATCTTTAGATTCTAAGTTTAATTATCAGTCTTTTTCTTTCAGCTACTTATTAGACAATAAAGTCCAATAAGTCTTTTTTTCCTGGAGTAGTTTCAACATCACAAAGAGAAGCTGTTCGTGAGAATGTAAAAGTAGGCACCAGAGGGACGGGGGCATTGTGTGGACTTTAGCCTGTCGGCTCCATAAAGTCCCTGCTAGATCTGATTGAGCCTGAGTGTTACATGTAAGGTCTTTTTTTGGAGAGTTTTCAGCAAACAGGCGTACCTGCTGACACCAGAAATGCAAGCAGTTTTATTTTCATTGTGTCTTGCCCTTTGCGTTGCTAAAGAGTCCATCATGGACCTGTGAGGTGCCGCATCAGGGACATATTGAGACCACTGTGATGTCAAAAGGAGGATATGTCCTTGCTGAGCCCAGTTACTGATCTGATAACCAACAAGCTGGTGCATACAACAGAGGTCTATTAATTCAACGAAAGCAAAACTCATGAATCTAAACCCATTTGTCAACAGTGAGGGGTGGTAACACAGCTAATTTGGCTCCGATCTGCTGATGAAATAATAATATGACATAGAAAATGAAATGTCAAGTATTATCAAATCCGACTATCCTTGACACGTTGGCAGCCACTCAAGGCAGAGGAGCTCCAGTGAGTTGTAAACCTTGATGTGCTGATTACTGCCCTCAGGAGCTGAAGTCCAGCTGGGACAGTTGACAATCCAGTGGGTTGCTGAGTCAGACACATGACTTCTCACCTCAGTCAAACAAAAAGTGGTCGTCTCAGTTTCCTACACAGGCTTCTCGTTTGTCATATCCCTGGCTAGCTTAGGCAAGAATAAACAGTACCTTTCTCCTTGGCCAAGTGTAACTTTGCACCACCTCTAAGCCAGAGCATATCAGAGAGTGAAGACTCTTTAAATATTAATTTCCCATTGACTCCTCTTTTCATTCTCTGACAATCATGTGAAAAAACGTCTTTGTCTTCATATTTATCAATGTTACCATAAAACTACATATCCAGACACTCAAAACAGGTGAAATGAAAGATTGTAATATCACAAAAAAAGGAGTTTGATAAGAACGGTGTATTCACCCTTCTTCAGAAGAGAAAATTACCCCCTAGAAAATTTCATTTGTCTTTTTTTGGAAGACAGTATATGATAAATAACTGCATATTCGTCTCTAGCTTTGGCCTCTGGGTTGCAGCTGTGTCCCAAAGTAATAAAGAAGTGAGTTTCAACTGAAATTGGTGAAAAAGAGACTGTAATTAAAGGATAAAGAGTGTGAAAGATGAACTCCTCGTGACTTTGAGTTAAATGGTGCTAATAGATTAACTAAATAAAACAAACAAAAAGTGCATGCTAAGCTGACGGAAGAAAAATAAATTCAACAAAACTTTGTGCCAGTGTCATAAAGCCGAGACAAATCATTGTGGATACGAGTGTGAGCACAGTCCAAATGAAAATATGGTACTCAAAGTCTTCTTCATACTGTTTGGAAGAGAGAGAGCAAAAAGCAAGAAGGGCAGAGGTGGAGCAAGCTGTAGGTTATTCAAGGTGACACAAAACAACCTGATATCCTGTATGTGTGCAAGTGCAGCCCCTTCCACCCATCATCCTGCTCATATGCCTCCTGATACTGAGGTCAGAGCTATCACTCTGCTAATATGCTGATACATCAGTACGCTGCACTCACAACCACACCCAGCCCCAATTCACACACACCTGCATGCTATGACATAATCCTAGCCATACGAGGTGATGTCAGATTATTGATATGTCCCAAAAGCTCACTTACTTCCACGAGGAGAAATCACTAAGGGGAAAAAAAAGGGGGAAAGCAGAAGAAGAGAAGAAGGAGGAGACATGACGCAGAGTATGGGGGCAATTAAAAGGCTGGGTAACGAGGCTAATGAGTAGACAGGTGGCCCAATTACAGAAGCAGCCGAGCACACTCATTAACACACTCAGCACACAAAACCTCCCCTCTGGCTGGGATTAGTGTGTGCCTGAGTGTGTTTATATGTGTGCATGACCCCCGTTTTCCCCGTTAATCAGTCGTCACATATGAGACTGGGGGCAACAGGGTGTTTCTGTGAGTGTGCATTGTGTCTAGGTGCGTGACTCGAGGCGAGAGTGTGAAATCGGAGAGATAAGGCAGTTAACATTCAAGCCTCCCCACCTGCCCAGTGCAACCCCGCCGACAACACACAAGGATACAATCCCACTTCAACGGCAGTTTCATTCACCTCTCTGCTCCTGCGTTACATCTGTATACACATGCGTATGAGAGTAGGCATTTCATTATATGAATAAACAGGATAATGAGCTCTTGCAGAGCCAGTGACTGTGGTGGAGAGCACGTGTGAGCCTTCAAGAGAGGGACGGGGGGGGGGGGAAGACAGCACAAGGATTTTCTCTTTCTTTTGAAGAAAACTCTCTTTCAAGGTAGTGTCAAGTGTTTGCTTGGGAAAGAAAAAACAGATTCCCTGTAATTAGGCAGACATAGGTGATAGTTCACATCTACCCAGAGAGCTCAATGTGGAGCACAAAGAAAGACGAAACAGGAGACACACATGAGGATAACTCTGACTTATGGCACCCTTGAAAAACAAAATGTCCTGCAAGTAAAGAGTTTAGCTGGGAAATGGCCCGAGACGGCGAGCAAAAGCAAAGATTAAGAGGTGGTGGGGAGGTAAAGGCAAGCCAAGAAAAGGACGAGCTGATGGCTAGAAGACTCTAGTGGTATTCATTTCCTTAAATCACACAAATAGGCACAACTACTTATCGTAGTCTAGGCAGTTGTTGCGATATGTATATCACACAGGCTGATATCACCATGAAGGGTCATTTTCTATATATTGTGAAGAGAAGGGTGCAAGGCTGTGCTATACAAATAAACTTGCCTTGCCCTTTAATAGAGCTTGTATGGGTAGTGGTTGTCATTCTGTTTTGACAGACAAGGGTAAGAGGGGTTGGGGTGCAATCAGGAGTCCAGTCAGTCAATGAGTCTGCCAGGCCTGGAGACGGGCCTGAGGTTGGATTTCTGCTGTCCAGCCCAGGAGCCACAACCTCCCTCCAGGAAACAGAACAGGGGACAATAGGCTCTTTAAGAGTGGAGGGAAAAGTGTGAAGGGAAGGGTGCATATGAGGTATGTATATGTGTGTGCGTATATGAGGGGTCCTCTAAGCCTAATTAAGCCTGACTGCATGTCGGAAGGCTGTGCCAAACATGCTCCACCTGTTTAGAGAGGGCCAAGGGGCTAATGAGCACTGCCTGGAGGGTGGGGAAAGCAAGAGCGAGGCATAGAGGAAAATGGGAGAAAGAATTCCAGGGAATTACAGAAAAATCATGACATTCCCCAGTTTTCCCCCCCTTCAGTCTCTCTTTTTCTCTCTCTCTCATTATGCAGCTACAACTTGGAAGACACAATGTCAAAAGGATTTCACAGCTAAAATTAGCCTTTGTTATCATACGTAGCCATACATTACAGGAAAAATACACGGGACAACACACAGGCACACACAAACACATGTACAGAATCTCTTATCACTGACAAAAACAAGCATCCAAGAAAATAAAAACCAGAAATGGCCGGAGAGACAAGAGAGCAGGAAGAAGGGGCCATAATGAAATAAAATGAGCCAAATATTGTGCAACAGAAGCAACAACAGTTTTCAAGACAGAATGCCTCTGTGTCGGGAATGTGTGTGTTTCTGTGTGAGACCGTGTGTGAATTTGGGTTGAAAGAGGCCCATTGTCTAGCAGTGTAACTCAAGCTCACAGCTCCAGATTTGACTCAAATGAGCTGTTAGGCTGTGGCATCCTTCCTTCTCTCCCTCTTTCTGCCCTTCTTTCAATCTGTTCAGACTGAGGCTAATCTTAAAGGCACAGTTTGACATTCTGGGAGATATAACTATTTGCTATCTTGCTCAGAGTCAGATGAGAGGCTCATACCGCTCTCATTTACATCTGGTAAATGTGAAGATACACTTTGTTTATTGCAAAGTCTGACAATGGAGCAGGTCCAGCCGTGTCAGAAGGACTTCTCTCGAGTCCTCTCATTAATGATTATATCAGCCTACATTATAGTGTGCTATTAACTATTGATAGCACCGTTACATTGGTTGTGGTTTAAATAAAAAAGTGGAGAAAAGAAAAAAAAAGAAGCAAGGGCATAAAGTGGTTATTTTTACAAGGCCATGTTTTGTGTTACGTATGTTTCCAAACTAATGGTACTTCAAGAAATTACTCATCCGATTAACTCCTATTAAACCACAACTTCTAACTTTTTAGACTACGGTTTTTGTAATGATTATTTAAGCTGAAATTAATGAGCATGCAAATAAGCTTAAGCTCTGTTTCCTTTCACCAGAACCAAACTATGCTAACCAGCTGCCGCCTGTAGACTTACTCTTATTGTGCTACTATAATAGAGGTCTCCTCATAACTCATGTCCAGATGAAGCAACTTCCAACAAAACATCTGATTATTCATCTGACCAGAGGCTTTAAAAAAAAAAAATACAGTCACATTTCGGTGACCTGAGCGTTTCATGGATTTTAATTGCTTATTTTATCATCCACACAAGATCACATACAACACATGTACTCTCCATACACGCGCAGAAACGACTGGCAGCTGCTAACCCCGAGATTAAGGCCAGTGTAACAGACGTGATTTCAGGCTACATCTGTGACAAAGAGAGAAAGAGAGCAGAATAAACAAACTGAGAGCACCATGCATGCTAGCATACACTGAGCAGCAAATCGTTACTGGCTAGTGGAGAGAAAAAAAAAACAACAAGAGGTGGAGGGGGGGAAAAGTGAAAAGCAGCAGAGCCACGCACCATCTGTTGGGTGCATATTGACTGTGCATTCAGAGGATCGAAAGCTTGTTAATTCTGCACAACATCCAACATAGAGGTCCGGAGAAAAGACCTACATGTTGCTGTCAAGTTATCTTTTAGGAGAAATGAGAAAAAGAAGACAAGAAGAGGAGCACGTGGGGAGGGATGAAAGTCCATGCCCTTTTTGAAGTTCCTGTCTTAAGTTGAAAGGGGGAAAAAAGAGATGCGTTTGCATTTGATACAAGCAAGCTTTTAGTAAAGGAACCTGGCCTCTGGTCATAGCTAAAATTGAATTAGATCTCCATTTAGTCTGCCACAAACGGCTCGACATCGCCAGCGCATGTTCTTTACTCTCAGCCCCGTCTTCCCTTTTCTCTCATCTCTGTCTTCTTCTCTTCTCCTTATGCTACTAAATAACACCGAAAAGAATTGAAACGCCTGCTCTGCTCTGCCTCAAAACTCCAAACCTGCTTTTTAAGAAAAGCATGGAGATAGAAGAAGGTCTGAGAAAGTGAAGAAGACAGGGGGGATTTTTTTGGGGGGCTCAGCTTCCCATTGATATGACAGTTTGATTTTCTGGGCCCTGCTGTGAAGCAGCTTAAGAGGGCATCCCACTATTATAAGGCCTGTGACATCTAGCCTGTCTAGCTCTTCTTCTCCCGTCCTTATGTGTCTATGTGATTGAAAGCTGGTGCATGTCTGGCTCTAAGTACATGTGGCACACTGTGTGTGTGTGCGTGCATCCGTCCCAGGCAGACGCTCCCCTGAGTTTCCAATCTTGGATCACATGTGGAGGGAATGTGGAGCTGGAGCAGCTGTCGGCCTGGCAACGCTTTTCGTCAACCAAGCAGGATAGAAACTTAGCAACATCGACACCTCGACATTCAGCGCAGCAGAAGGCAGGCTACATACGGGGAGTTTGTTTCAGCTGCAGGAACCGCTCATGTTGTCAGTAACTATTAAGCATTCGACTGTGGACACCACCCAGAGTGATTCTGCAGGAATTCAGAAACATTACAAATGTAAATGCTGGTATTTGAAACATTCTTACATCAATAAAGCATTTACTGAATCAATTTAGAGTCTGGCAGCCTTTACCTGAATCCACAGCGCCTTTTAAAATTTGTGCCCTACCTGGTTGCATTTGGCACAAAATCCACTAATGTGCGTTAAACAACAACAACAAAAAAAGGCACAAGGTGGCTGTTCTACCTCAACAAACTGGGACTAAGCTATGGGATTTTCTTGCAATGGAAGATGAATAAAAGGGAAAAACACTAAGTGAAGGAAATATACATCACCACTGACAGGTTTATCCTACCATTTAAATTTAAAGTAAACACAGGCCAAGGGTCAGAGGAAAAGTACTAGAGAGAAGAAAAATGAAAATAAAGTCAACAAATATTCCCTTTAATGGCCATATAATAGTCTGGTTCATCACATCATGCTAAGCAGACTGCATTCCACTGTGGGTTGGGCACCGTAACGCCTGGGTGCTGCGCTTTGGAGTTGATATTTGTCAATGGAGAGTCTACCCGAGTATAATAGTAGTATCAGTGTGTGTGAATGTGTGACAGCACATCCTACCCTCTCCAAAACCAACAATACAAGATTTTGTCTCTTTGGAAGATATTATAGACCGAGTGGGTGGAGTGTGATATGTAATTATATTCATGTGCTCAGCGAGGAGAGACAAGCACAGGCTGGCGTACAAGCACAGCGATAAAGGGGAAGAATCAGGGGGAATCCGGGAGAATCCCAAACAAATCCTTGGATAAGATGCTGTGGTAGGGGGTACAACAAGAAAAAAAAAAATAGGCGAGGCTAGACTGTGTGCTGAGGTCACAGTTAGAGTTGACATGTTCATCCACTGCTTTAGAGTTTGGTAGGGATAAACTCACAATAGGCCATGAGCGAGGGAAAAATATACCATGCAAATGAGGCTCTTCCATATGGTGAGTCAACAGAACGCTCAACACATACACACACATGCACAGAAACATGTCGACATTGAAGAGCCAAATGCTTTCCCTCGTTTTCATGCTAAATCTCCAAAGCCTTATAACAGCTATCTCTACAGTCTATGAGGAAGAAACAGGAAAAAGACGAGAGAAAAAAAAGCAGAATGAGAAGACAAGAGATGGATATGAACAGAAGTGGCAGACGCTCAGTAGAGAAAATAAGAGAAACAGGCCAAACTCGTCTTCTGCTCCTCCTGATTAGCATTCGGTGGGATCTGGAGGAAGCAGTTAGCAGTCTGGCCCTTATCAGAGCCTGCCTGCACACCTCCCACACTGGGTCACTGTGCTGAAAGCTCACCGTGTCGTTTTCCAGTGTCTTCTCACCGCCTATTTATCTGTTAAGCCGCCCACGCTGGTTCATCCCAGTGTAACAAGAAACATTACTAACTGCTGAAAAAGATCAACCTTAAGAGAAATAGGAAAGGTAATCGCTCCAAAAAGCCTGCAGGACAAGTAAATTTTATAGCCTACGCCATGTTGACTTTCCCAACAGCAGGGCTGGGCTACCTACACAAAGCTTTAGAAAGTGAACCTGAGATTTTGCAACCTATGCCTGGTGGGGTGGTGATGGGGGAAAAACAAGCCGTATTGGAGGAGTAAACGATAGATTTCTGCACAAGTTGGACAGAGTTTGGCGGAGAGAACGCGTGCCAAAGAGATACTGCTGTAACAGAGGGATTTAACCAAACCTGAGCTTTATTTGGTAGTGTTTAACCTCCAGAGTACTACCAGCAGCTGGCAGGGGCTTCAAACTTGCAAACATAAATCCTTGTAAAAAGTAAATAAAACCATCTGTATAGGTTGGAGGTAACTACTCCCCACAGCTGGGGGTTAAATTCCCCTTTAAACTTTCCCCCTTGATAGTCGCAAAGCAGAGAATGTTCCGCAGGAATGTGTGTGTGTGTGTTTGGTGTGTGTGTGTGTGTTGGAGGGAAAAAGGTAAGCAGTGGTGGAATGATGATTCTGTGATTTCCCTTGGGGCCACATCTGCCCTTATTGAGAAGGCTGCCTCTAAAAAGCCCCGTCCGACATTCCTGGAAAATTCCAGGGGCATTCATCACTTGCTCCAAGACCTCTCCTCAAATCCCCCACATGACCCTGCTGTGTGTTCCTCTCCACTTCCACTTAGATCTCAGAAGCTGGATCCAGACATGTCCAGAAGTCTGCTGTGAGACTTCCCAGAGCCAGAGCGCGATCCCACTCTTCTGTCCTCCCCACAGCACCAGGGTCATTGTTCATTCCTCACCAATCTCTCACTTCATCCCCCTTTCTTCCTCTGCAGGGATTTGCAGCTCTCAGATAGAGGCATCTACCATGTCCCACTAACTGCTGGAACAGCTGGAGCTTGGATGCATGCAGAGTGCTGCACATTATATGTGCATGTGTGCTGTGGGGTGTGCAGTTGGGCGTGCACAGGCAAGCATCTGTGCTGAGAGGAGCGATGGGAAATGATGTTGCAAGAGCCGAGCCAGGAATATCTGTCACACTCTTGACATATCAACGCGTCCGGCTGCGTGCGCACGCAAACACGCACAGCTGAGTATCACGGTGCTGCTAACCAAACACACCACAGCGGCTGCTTTTTATCATGTGCCATAAATCACCCATCTTCTAATTGTCCCCGACTTCCTTGGTCTCTGACAATCTGCTCCTTGACAACCAGCCCATATAACTGACAAACAGTGCCTTCGGCAACTGTTGTCCTGGGCAACCGGGGCGTTTATCAGGTGCCTCCAACCCTTTTGGAGTGATTTCTGTTTGGCAAACCTCTGAAAGTTTGATAAGGTGACGGTGGGCATGAAGCTCCATATTTAGCCACCGCTGTCAAACTGTGATTTAGCACTGCAGGTAATTGCGCAGCGTCACAAGGAAGCAGAGGAGTGAGTTAGGGAGGTGGGTTGGACAGAAGGAGGAGCAGGCTAAATTATGCTGAATAGCACTGCAGTGATAGCCCCTTTTTGCAGTTGTAACAATGCATTGAAGCAAACTACTTTTCTTTCAGACAGCAGCATCAAAGCAAGAATAATGGGTCCTTGCAGAAACCTCAGCTCGATAGTTGGAGAAACAAAGCTCTCATTGTAATCTCTGGGCCTCTCCCTCCTCTTGTGCATTCATCCCGGCTTTAATCCTTTTCACATTACTCTGACTCTACTGTAGGCCATCAGATGAAGAGAATTACAATTCTACTGTAAGTTTCCAATCTGTTCCGTTTCATTCTCCTCCCATGTTCAATCAGCACTTGGCAGCAGAATAAAGAAAGTACAAAGGGTCTCCAAAGAAGTTAAATAGACACATGGACGCAACATCACTGTTCACACAAGGCGAAATATATCAAATATCAAAAAGGCCACATCACAGCACACAGTATAATCTTGAAGCTTGTCTAAATAAAACATACAGGAAGGGGATGATAAGTTTCTCTAGCAGACATTTTTGACTGAAGAAACAAGTATTGCCAAAAAAAAAAGGTCGCCAAAAGTGCATATTGGAATGGTTTAGATTATCTTTTTACTTGTTTTGGTTGATGCACTGTGCTTTGTTTAAAAGGAAGATTTCACCTACCTTTTCAGTGACATCTGGAAAAACCGCAAATGAATTTCATGTGATGCATTTAAAGGAGAATCTAATTTAACTTTATTAAGCTAAAGAGAAAATTCAGTTCACGCAGCAAAAAATATACTTAAAGTGTATAAAACATATCTGGTAATGTGGTTAAAAACTGTGGAGCTGTTACCTATTAGATCTTGGGATTCATTTTTTTTACTGATATTTTAGGCATGTTAAGTTTGTATTGTGTTGAAATTACATTTCACTCACTGCGGGCTAAATGACTGAAATATGATCAAGATGTCACAGAAATTAAAAGTTTACATCAACGAAACTGTTAGACTGGCCAAGACTGGTGCAGAATAGGATTGAGCCAAAATCATCAGGGTCACTGTCAAGGTAGAATCAACCTCAGCCTTTAAAAACAAAGACATGGAAGCTGCATCAACTCCAAAACAAAGAGCGATGCCGCAGACTGGAATTCTCACCAGACCACAGCTCACATACAGTATGTGGCGCTTACACGAACTACTGTATACATTCTGAGAAAATCTACCAGTGATGAAATTGATTAATCCTCTAACAAATACATGTAACTTTAAGAGATGTATTTGGTAAACACTATGACCGCAGGGTTGAAAAAGACGTGACCACACAGACACAAAGCTACAGGATGCTATTGACTACGGATCCATAGCGTCTGACTGGAATGAGTCAGAGGGGAAAAGGGCCAGCTGGAAAAAATATAGATGGGAGACTGTAATGCAAAGCATCTTCTGGGCTCTTGGGGGCCTCAGTGATTATGATCATAATGGACTTTACAGAGCTTCCTGCATCTACTGTGACGATACAGACAGAAGACTCAAATTCAGTTTTACGGCAGGGTTTAAGATATTGCTTTCACAGTGTGTGTTTGTGTGAGAGAGCAGGCGGGGTTAGTGTGCACACAGACATAATAAATGGTAAAACTTAGAAACAAAAAAGCCATAACAGATAAGAGTGTAGCTCAGACTGAAGTCCATGTTCTCCACCTCAGCTTAACTGACCCTTAACAAAAAGTTTTAATTAAAAACAGAGCGGCATGGACCACTTAGAACTGTTCAAAGATGAATTTTGTTGATTTATTTTCCCTACATTATTGTTCTGCTGATGAGATCAGCGAGGCCCAAGTTGGGGGGACCAAGGAGAGCAACATAATTCAAATCCGGATCGATCATTGAGCTGCAAGGACACTTCAGCTATAGCAGCAGACATTTAGTCTGAGAATTCAGACTCACTTGTCTGCACAGGATGACCACATTGCTAATCTTCCCTGCAGGAGACATTTAAAAAGCTCTAAACTATCATGCAGCCTGAAGCTTGAGCCACTGGCAGCCATTATGTGATTATTAGGGTATTCGCAGGTCTCCTGGGGCAACGACAGGCCAGTATCCGAGGCTGCCAGGTATAGCCCAAGGCCAAAGACAAAAAGTTTTGCAATGTGTGTGATGCATACTGGTATCCAGAGGGTCTGAAAGCGCTCCCTTCAAGGGCTACACAGACATATAAATGCTTGCTTTGGGAAACAGGGCTTTTATGGTGTATTGGACTGCTTCTGTTTCAACAGGCACAGATTTATTATTCTTTTTTTTTCATGGTCATGTTTAGACTATTTGAAATAGAAAATAAAAAGATAAAATACTTGCATATTATTTTTCTGATATAACCCTTCAAATCAGTTTTGAATTGAGATAGCAGAGGTGGTGTCTATCTATGCATCCTCCACCTTTTAGAGGGGTCAGTCCCAGGGTTCGTTGCATTTTGCTCCTGTGAACTTCGTGTCGTTCCCTTTTCACCGTCTTTCACACTGAACTTGCGACTCTGAATAAATAAACAGCGTATTCTAAAGGCCGAGGGAATGATGGGGGGGGGGTCATTTTAGTTTGATTTAACCAACAGATAAGTCCATGATTCTGTAACTCTGTGCTGTTTATTATTTTGGCCGCGTCCCACCCTGAAGCTCAAGTCCCACAAGTATATAAAGCAAATTCAGGGCTTCCTTTATAAGCTTCGGCCATTGTTCGGAGCAGGAAAAGTTAATCAGATCTCATGCAGGGCCAAACGTCAAAGCATCAGGTTCTTGAGTCCTACTCTATTCAAGCTTTTTCTTTCTTTGCTTTTGACCAGCAAGAACAACAACTCAATATAAGAGTCTGGCTACATAAATAACTCAGACAAGCAGACTTTGGTTTTCTAACACACAGGGTGTTATAACTGAGCGGCTTGCTGATGTTTAGTGAATCACAGTTATGTTTCAATTCTGCTTTATACTACTCTGTTGGTATCTAAACCTAGTCAGGGCAAATGAAAAGATCTATGCTCATTTCCAACCTTCAGGAGAAGCCATTATGTGCCAATCACTTTCAGAAAGAATGAAAAACAGCTTCCACAGACTTGCCTCTGCAATATGGTCTTTGAGAGTAAACAAAAGTCTTAATTTGATTTAGCTTGTGTTATTGTTATTTCACTGGGTCTGGGTTGTGTATATTCAGACGACTGATGTATTATCTGTCTCTGCTTACTGTCAATTGACAAGGACAGGAAGGCTGATATGTCTGCCAGGAAGGAGTCCTGAAAAAACATGAATGAGATATTGCAAACTATCAAATTCACTTTCCTTTTGGATCATATATAAACCATGACAAAAAAGAAAAAGAAAAAAAAAAGGCCACGGTGGAAATATCACTCGGCCAGTACACAGGATAAAAATCAGCTCATCTTTATATTTTTCTACCGGTGTCATTTCAGTAAAATATACTTCGATTTCTGAAGACCTGCGTGCCTGAAATGTTTGGACATCAAAGAGGGTGTGGAGAGATTTATTTCACTCGCTGCTGGAAAAATAAAAATCCCCAAGGTGCTTTTCTAATACCTATAGCTTACTCCAGCTCCCTGACACAGACAGGCAGAAAGAGCCAGGTCTGATCTGGTCTGATCCAGTCCTACGCAAACCCACCATGCAGTGGAGGTCAAGGGCACCCCAGTGCAACCTCCACCTGTCAGCGCAGGTCGGTAGGGGAGGGATTATAGCGAGGCGTGGGGGACAGATTAAAGGGTGGCACTAACAGAGATCTGGAGTGCCAATCTGCCAAGCAGTGGGGGATCCCACACTTTTAGAGCACCGCGGGATGAGACATGATTGATGTCATGTTTGCAAGCTCACACACACAAACCAGAAGCAAAACTCATGTATACACAAACATGCACACACTCTCCCTGTTGCACAGATGTGCAACTAAATTTGAACCCTTTTTTTCCTCCAACCTCCAAGCCTGTTCATGCACCAAACATTCCCGAGTCGGGGCCGAATAAAATCATCAAGTAATGCTGATACAAACTTCATCATCTCGGCTTTATTGTGCTGAAGGTGCCGCAAGAAATAATAAGCCTTGGGGCCTCTATGAGGAGTCTGCGCTCAGAGGTTTTGAGCATACTGCCTGAGGAGTTTGGACTCCATTAGTGCCACCTTTGGATTCACTTATAAACATTCTCACACAGGCAAGCTAGTCAATTTTGGTTTGACTCCAACGGCGTTCTCGCATATTAAATTCCCCCAGTTATAATTTTAATTCATGCCAAGCACTTTCATATATTAATCTTAAAGGTTTCTTTTATCCCTCACTGTTTTATGAAGCTGTTTAACCATGGAAATGGCAACAATCTTGAAGTTTAGTGTAACTCAACTGTCTAAACTCGAAATTATGAATAGAAAAAGCAACATTTATTTCCCCATGGCTTTTACCTGACAAAGAGAGCAATTAGTGCTGGATAACACTGCGTTAACACCGGCTGTGACAGGGGAGAGCGTTTTCGGCGTAACAACTTTCACTTATAGGTGATTCTGCATCCAAATTCTGACATCAGTGGAAAATGTGCTCTACACACGCTTGAAATTCGCCACTTGGGGAATGCGAGGTTGTTGCTGTTGGAAACTGTTTAAGTTAAACACACAACGGAGAACCAAATCCAGATGAGCTAATAATGCTGCTTGAAAATATATACACACACACACACACACACATGTGCACGACACAAACACTCACGACCACACACACTTGATAAACACATGTGCAGAGACACGTGCGTGCCGTGCCCTTATCATCGGAGGCCCATCTTTCAACAGGCCCTCATATTCCCTCTCTCCATCTCTCTGTTGGTTCCTTGTGCCTTCCTCCCATCTCCCTCCCACTGTTTGCACCCATTCAGGAAAGCAAAATGTGGAAAACACGTACGCCTCCAAACACTGATTTAATTAGCTGATTTAATTAACTGATTACCAAACTTCTATCTCAATGCTACAAATGGCAGCCAGCATTATTAATCTTTACGGCTGTACTTCCTGCTCGCTGCCGACGCTGTGGCATGGAAGGGAACAAGACGGCTGCCCTACTTACACGCTCCCTGTGTATGTGCTTACAATTAAACCACTGTAAAATTCAAATGCTCTCACTTTGATAAACGAGCATCAGCGCGCTGCTTGTCTGACAGGACAGATGCCAAGGGAATTAAAAAAGAAAGAAATAAAACCTCACACACTTTTGGTTCAGAAACTTTCCCCCTGGCAGCCATAAGCTGCCGCTTCTGTTCTACGGCTGCGATTAATTCTGTGCAGGTGTGTGTGAGTGTGCATCCGAGCTTCATGCGACCGTGTGTCGTCATGGTCTAACAAAGGAAAGAGAGGGTCCCGATAAATTAGCAAGTTTCATTCCATCAATGTTCATCATTATTTCATGGATTCCTGAATATTTCATTCACTGTGTGTGTGTGTGTGTGTGTGTGTGTGTGTGTGTGTGTGGGGGGGGGGTGTTAGCATGGCTACACTGCTTTGTGTATGACTGTGCACATGCGTGTGTTTGTGTGTGTGTGCGTGCTTGCTAGGACATTAAGTATTAACTGAGCTGGAGGGCTCAGAGATGAACGTCCGGGTCCTCTACGATGCCAGCATGCTCCGAGGCTCTCCTGTCTCGCCTTTCCAGGATAGGAGCCTGGGGAGCTGTCAAGAAGCACAGCACAGCTCTCTGTGACTGTGTGTGTGTGTGTGTGTGTGTGCATGCATTGTCTGAGGAAAGGAGGCAACCCATCTAAAACCCAGATGAGTTAATAATGCTGTTTGAGAATGCCTCTTCAAACACCCACACACACACACACACACACACACACGCGCACACACACACACACACACACACACACACACACACACACACACACAC
>JAOXYM010000021.1:16321196-16347436 GCA_028567055.1 Leptatherina wallacei
ACACACACACACACACACACACACACACACACACACACACACACACACACACACACACACACACACACACACTAGCAAATAGACAAGTACCTGCTTTCAAACACACACACACAGATGAAAAGGCACACATGGGACGCTAACTTGTTTTCTCTCGGCATGACGTGTTCTTTGTGTCCCCTTGCCTTCCTTTCGTCCTTCTGGGTGGCAAAGAAGAAAGAGATCGAGGAGAGAAGACGAGGGAGGGGAAAGAACATGAAGCAGGTGTCGCCAGCAAATTTCTTAACAGCCGTCCCTTTTTCCCTACTTTTACTCAATCCCATGTTTTCCTCCTTTTCTCTTTGACACCCCCTCTGCTCTTCATTCATCCTCCACCTATCTGGGTCATCCTTTCTTTTATTTCCCAATAGGTGTACAGTAGGTAGAGAACAAGGTGGGGAGAAAAATAATAAGAGTGATAGAGGAAGAAATGAAGAGCTTCTAACAAAATATCTGCTGAAGAGAGTCCAGCCCCCCCCCCCGAAGTCTCAACATTTCCAACTGATCTCCTACCAACTCCACAGGCCGAGACAGTTAAATATCTCTGAGCCTGTGTTGGAGAGCCAGCCTGGGGAGCGGGGCAGAAGACTGTGGCTGAATGAAAACTAGATTATTTTGGCTGCTTTTGTAACCTCCTGGTTATTTAGAGAATTAAACTAAAAAAAGGAAAAAAACCTAAAAGGATGGCTGAAAGCCTTCACCAATCAGCCGATTTATAACAACTTTACTGATTTGCCCTCTCGCTGGGTGCTGTTCTTCATAAGAGTTCTGGTGTCTAACGAAAGAGGAACTTGGCTGTAGAGATTTTGTAAAGTGAAATTTTGATTTGGCCAGCATGTAAAGCCCATTCTCAGAGGATCTAAAGCTGTAGCCATGACTATAAACAGAATAGCCGATGTGCAATAAACACATCGGCTTTCCCTGCTGAACGTCTGTGCCAAATGTGAAGAAACTCCTTCAAGGTTTTCCTGAGATATCCCGTTAACAAGAAGAGGAGACAAAACCTAAAAACATCCTGCCGGCAGTCGCGGCTGGCACGGGCACAGTGGCATTAAAATGACAAAGGAGAAGAGGAAAAAGGCAATCTTGTGTGGGCCGAACAAGAAAACACTGCAGTTGTGCCTGATGCACCATTGGCCAGGGGAGAGATGTGCATACACACCATATCAATGCAGGTAAACATACACCCACTTAGACGTGCAGCAGGAAGCAGGGCGCTCAGGTGGAAACGCAGATTTTCAACAGATTAGAAGACTGAAGACCAGTGGATGGAAGGAGGGCTGAGGCAGAGACGCATGCGGAGAAACAAAAATGAAATTGGACAAACAGAAACGAGCGATGGAACGTGAAGAAAAAGCTTTCTTGTCCTTACCAGCGTACACCACAAAACAATGCGCACACACAAATAGATACTTGCGTTAACACAAACAGGCTTGCACAGGTGTTTGGCTTGGCTGCACAGAAGAGATAAGCGACTACAGGGAGAGGATGGTCCAAAAAAAAAACAGAAAAAAAACCAAGAAAAAAGAAAACTGAGCAAGACTGGATGGAGAGAATACAGAATGGTGGAAAATTGGAGAAAGAGGTACCTCAGAGGAGGAGGAGATCACAAGAGACAGCTCTGGGAAAACAACATTGTGCAGGTGATGAGACCTCCACACACACACACACACACACATACACTCGCAGACTGCGCAATGTTCACACTTATAAAGAAATCACACATGTACAAGCTGGTCCCACTAGCTGCTTGAATGGAAGGAAGGAAGAGGCCAATCCCACGTGGGATTGCTGAAATTTCCCAACAGAGAGATGACACACGAACACACACACCCGCCAACACAAACACGCTGTGAAGGAGAGCAAACACAGACACAAAGACCTTCATCCCCTCAAAGTCAAGTTAACATTTAACTGGTTTAGTAAATCAACACACATAGAGCTTGTGTGCGTGTGTGTGTGCGTGTGTGCTTTGATTGTACATGTATGTGAGATTCAAAGCAAGTGTATATGAGTGTGCCTGCCACTCAGGGACAAAGGAGTGTGCATGTGTTTGTGTGCGTGTGTGGAAAGCCACAAAAGTACAAACAGTTTGATCAACCAATCTGTACGACACACCTCAGAGTTTTGTGACAAGCGAAATGATTTGCACAAACACACATGAGAGGTCAGGTGATAAGGTCTTACCTGTTTCAGAAGAGGCCACGATGATGAAGATAAAGGGCCGCCATGGAAAAAAAAAAAGAAGACAAAAAAAAGACAAAGGTCAGGTAAAGAATCATTTTCACTGGTTTCAGTTCAGCGCGATCTGTCCTGTAAACATGAGTCCACCACGTAAAATCCCGAGGCGATCACATGATGTCTTGGTTCGTTTACAAGACCCACAAGCATTCATTTCACCGCCCGACAAGTGAGGCAAAATTAACCAACATGTAGACATGTAGAGACAGACAGAAGAAGGCCCGTCAGACGGGCAAATGGACAGGATGGTCTATATTTTTAACAGAAGGAGTGACAAGCATGACAGTGAACAGATGGGCAGAAAGATGTAGAAATTGGGAAGAGAGAAAGAGATGGACAAGTCGACATACAGACATTGTTGGAAGTGACAGAAACAATGTGCCAAAAGCAAGGAATGTGCAGCCACAGGGACAGGGAGACTTGACACCTCATTATAAATGAATGGGCGATGCGTGCTCAAAGAAGCTGACACTCAGGGGAGAAACACAAACACACGGTGAGAAATCCCCTCCCTGGAGTCGCCAACCAGATGGACAGGTAGAGAGAAGAAAAGGCAGACGAGTGAATCCCAGCTTCCTTTGGTCCTCCTCTAGATCTTGTGCTGGTGAGGGCCAAAGCTTTCAGAAAGAGATCCAACTTGGACACACACTCACTCCCAGACAGGTACGCTCAGAAAGAGCCAAACAGTAGGATGGAGAAATTACGAGGGATGGTGACAAACAGAGTGAAAGTCTGAAAAAGGGAAGAGAGCGCTGGTGGATATGTGTGTGTGTGTGTGTTTGTGTGTGTGTGTATATGTGTGTGTGCCGGTGCCTGAAGAAAGCCTGATGGCAGCTGTCAGCTTCTATCTGATGGAAAATAGGAGAAGAGCAGGAGAGAGATGACAGAGCGAGCACAAGTAAGAAACGGAGAGCCAGAAAGAGAAACACTGCAGGAGAAAGATAGATGGAGGTGAGGAGTAAGAGATGCATCACTTATCCCACAGGTAGCAAATCCCACAGTACATCCACAGCAGTCAACACTGTCAGAAACCATATGCCAGCGAGTGTGTGCGTTTCCTGTGGTAGTCACTTTCACCTCAAAGTGAAATTAATCAAAAGGAGATGTTGCAAAGCTGACACCCAACGCGTGGATGGTCATACATATGTATTAATGCATTAAAATGCAAACATACTATCAAAGCTAACCGACAAACTCGTGCACAAAGACCGATGGATGCGAGCGTGTGGAGGAAACGTCGTGTTGTAACCTCAATTCTGTGACACCAGGACTTGAAGAGACTTGGCTTATTTAAGTACTTCGAGGCAAGCATTCCTGTAGTTATGATGAAGCTACCCCGGACAAAAATCTTTTAGATTTGGAAAACAAGGCAACAAGAAAATGTTAACATTAAATTAGCCCAAAAAAGAAAGTCAAGATATCTTAAAATCAGCTGATCTGAAGATAGAAACCAAAGCAAATGGAACCAACATCCTGGTAACAATCTCTGGTTTCATTACGGAAAGATTATTCAGTGTGTAGAAATAAGTTGGGCAGCAAGTAGAAGTGCAGTCAATGTTCAGTTCAACACCAAACAGATTTCTCAAAATGGGAACAATTTAGCTGTCCATACTTTATATTTTGCCGATGTTCTAGGTGCACAATGTGAACATTTTAATTTCTTACAATTGGATGGCTGAGAGGAACAGACTTGACTTCTTTCAACCTGGTTCCTTTTACAAGTCAAAAAACTGGAGATTGCTTCCTTAATGGCTAAACAAATGTAATGTATCAGCATTTGCTGCAGAGTAAATTACTACACTGCTTCCCACGCTCTCCTCAGATATTCTGCCTGGTATGGACCTGATGTCCAACAAAGGATTATCCCACTATTTGTGAGATGACATTATGAATAATTAATACATTTCTCAGCTATGCATTATGAATGGTTCAGGCAGTAAATGAACCATCACAAACGTCTTCTGTTTCAACCAGAAGTCTTTCCAGAAAACCTCATTTGTACTCTGGCTCATAAGATCTGAACTCCAGTACGAATAATTCTCACATCGTGCCCCTCCAATAAGGTCTTGGTTTGATTGTTTTGGTCCCCAATGAAATTAGATGCCTCGATTTCTTATACGGCCCAATAAACTGAAAAGCACTTTCAGTCTGAAAACATCTGCAGCGAATGTTTTAACAGTAAAAACAACCCCAGCTGAGGGAACAAATAGAAAACCAGCATTCTGCTTTGAACTAGTGACCCAAGAAAAACAGACTTCAACAGGGACCCAACCAGCCTGTCTAAACCAACATGAAAGAAAAAGTAGCATCTTTCCACAAGAGAAATGCCACATCCAGTGCTCTATCAATACCACATATGCCTTTCTAAGCAATATAGCAGAAACGTATGAAAATAATGAAAGGACTTTGTTCCCCTTTGCTGGACGCATTAATTAAACTTTGGCCATCTAAGGTCAGAAGGCATCATTGTGTATGCTTAACTTATTACAGCAGCTTTAATAAATCATCTGCAAGTTTCTGAGTGTTCGTAGTTTCTATTAATTATCAACTTCAAGTCTCAAACTTGTTTTCGTGTTGTGACTACAGGAAGAATTTCACAAAGAAAGGCAATCCGGCACTGAATCCTGCCACTTCAAGGAGGTTTTTCCAAAAGCAAAGACTATTTCAATCGATTTCTTATAACATTTCACTTGTTTCTGTTAAGAATCCCATAATTTACAAAGTTTTGGATTTTCAAGCAGTTAAGTTTTTATTTAAGAAAAAAAATCTGGTGAATGATATTAACATTTTTCACAAGCTGTCCTTTTTTCTTCGCCCTTCTTCCATTGTTACCGCTGCTGAAAGCGGTCTCTGACGGGTAAACAGTTGCTGAATGGGAGAGTAATGTGGAACTGCATGTTTTGCCTGTCTGGGTGCAGCCACATGTCCTCTGACAATCCAAAAGTTTTTGTTTGCTCTCCTGAATTAATTTTTTCAACACTGAATCAGCTTCAAGACGAAGAAGAATATCACAACATGCAAGGTGCTCCACCTCTTCTAGCCAGCAAATGTAGGGGCTAAGCACTCAAATATGCAGCAACATTACCCTGCTGCTGGACTTTGTGTGCCATCTACAGTGGAAATTGTTGGGACTCCCCATTTTCCAACTCTGTAGTTCAGTTTGCACATTAAGACCCATTTTTCTGCAGT
Organism: Leptatherina wallacei; assembly: GCA_028567055.1. NCBI lineage: Eukaryota > Metazoa > Chordata > Actinopteri > Atheriniformes > Atherinidae > Leptatherina > Leptatherina wallacei. Next base: position 16,326,663 of record JAOXYM010000021.1, read on the forward strand.
GCAGTTCATTTGATTCTGAATCCTGCATCCGCCTGTCGCTCTCATTGGTCTCATTGCAGAAAGTGAATGTGAGGTATGGCATTTTAATTGAAAATACACCAGTCAGCTGTTTGTGCAGAGCTGCAGATGCACTTATTCAGGAATTCTTGTTTCCTGCAGCTCCAAAAAACAAAATGCAAACATACCCCAGAGGCTACCAGGACTGCTTTATCCTCATACTGACGTTTGATAATCCAGTAAATGCATGAATTTGTATGGGTGCGAATCTAATTCTTTACAACTTCTGGGGAGTGAAGGCTGCATGCACCCTCTCTGATTTTTGCCTCCCCCTCCAGTTTGTGTCCCACTGGTGTAGAAAGCAGTCAGGTATAATTGGGGAGAGTTTGGATTTATATACATAAAACTATGCTTGTTAAATCTGACAGCTGCACTAATTTAAAAAAAAAAAGCCATCGAAGGGAAAAAATAAAAGAGAAACAAAGCTCATTAATTTGTAATAAAATGGATTTCTTTTCTCTGTGCAACTGGACGTATGATGTCTTGATAATAAAGATTTCATGCCGTATTATATTATCATGACAACTTTGAAAACCAAACAACTGTTAATCTACATTTTGTAGCTTAGAAGGTGTTATAAAGACAGTTGTAAAAGACATGATAATTGAACCCGTGTGTGCAGTTGTTCTCCTCAAGAATGGCTCCAAGTGGCCAGAGCACCCTATCCGACCTTTTCACCTCATCACACACACATATACACACACACACACCGTAAAATGCCGAAAGGGCTGACCTCTTTACGCTGATTAACATTCCATTAGGGAAGCAAAGAGGCCACGAAGAGATATTTTCCTTCACCTTCATGTCCTTTGTTTTTCTCTCTTTCAACCCATCTCTCCTTCATCCAACTTTTCTTTCTATTAGCCAACTTGAAGGCAATAATTGCATTCTTGCAGCTTTTATTAAGCTCTTTTCTTCTCTCTCGCTCTACTTTCTCCCCTGGTTGTGTTTATGCATGTGCACAAGTATTCATGGGTGAGTATTGTTGAGGCAAGTGATGGCAAGTCTGGTACACAGCACACATGCTTACAGGAACTTGACTCACCGCACTGGACTGACAGTGTGATTTATAATGATGAATCTTTAGCAAACTCATTCATTTCTTTCCATGTAGGGACTTGCACATCAGCGGAGGCACACATTTCCTCAGTGTGCCAATCAAGAGTAATAGAGAAAATAACTAGGTGTTTCATTAACTATTCCACACCTCCACTGCTTTATTAAGACCTGTGACTCACATGTCTCAGCCTCTGCCCTCTCAAAGCTTTTTTGTGGCCGTTAGTGTGCAGCAGCACGTGGCAGCTCGTGTGCGTCTGCAACGGCAAAGCTTTACCCAATAAAGCCTGAGCACATGGACACGGTATTTCACTCTCGAAATCCAAACACTGTGGTTTGTGGACATGTCAAATTTTTGGGCCAAAACTTGATGGAATTCACAGTGGGTGTAATTTCTTTTCTGTTGTCATTGTCTTCCTTCTTAAAATGCAAAAACAACTTGTCAATAGTTTTGGAGCGTCTTAGATGCATTCATGCATTTAATTAGTCTGAAAGATTTAACTGGGCCCTGTGCTCCTGCAATGTACAAAACTATGTTGTTTAGTCAGTTGCCCGTTACACACAAGAGACAAAATATTACAAAACACATTAAAATGCAGTCTAATACCCTGAAATACAGCTTCAACAATGCAAACAAACTAATTAACACAAAAATACTACTAAACAAACTGAATATCATAAAGTCAGAAGAGGGTGACTCTACTATTGTGCAGGGATTTTTCCATATACTTTGTCTGTCTCTATGTTAACTATGTTTTTTACTGCTCATTGAATTTATATCCATATTTTTGGCCTCACCCAAAAGAAACTGAAAGAAAATTTAAGCAATACTGAGTAATTTTCCAAGTAAATGTCTGGGTTTCTGTTTACTGGCTAAGAAAAGCTGTAAAGCTAGCTAAAGGGAAAAGTAAATCAGATTCCCATCAACTAGTTCAAATTTAACAAAGTATGCAATGAAGTGTTGGTGGTTGCAATTCAGTAGAAGTAGTTGTCCAAGGTGGAAAAAAACCTTGAGGAGAATAAAAAACTATGGTGGACATCCATGAGAGAGAACAATTAGAGATCTCTTATCAGGAATCCCTTTTATCTCTGGGAATATCTGGGATATTATACCTGGAAAGACACCAGTCAGTTTGCCAGCTTGGAACACAAACAGCTGGTGAGTAATGACATTTGAATCTTTGCCAAGTCAGATGTGAGTCCTAATGGTGTTTCTATTCCTTCTACTTGCATTTCAAGTCTTCTACAAAACAGGCAATAATGACCTCAAGTGGTGTTATAAACTCTTCACCATTCACATTTTTAATTCAAATGTTATAAATATGAATCAAATCAATAGAAATCCAGCTAGTGGTGAGTGTATCCAGCTTTTTTTTTCCCCTCAAGGAATTTCTTTCAGTTTTTTTTTTTGGGTGGTCAGTGTTCAAAAGCTCTGTTTTTAATGTTTGTATTTCAAAAGAAGTTCTAAACAATCTATTATATATGCAATAGTAATCCCAAAAAATTCATTATGCATCAGCTTTATTAACTATTCTCAGTTTTCTCATCTAATGCCAGCAGCAGTGATACTGGGGCAGTGAGGCCGAGCTTGGATCTGATGAAGGAAACGGACATTTCACACTGATATATCACCTTCAAACTCAGAGTGATTCTCTTTTAAAACTGTGACTTATATCAGTGGCCTGCCACCAATAATATTTGGCCCGCCAGATTACATTCATAAAAAGAAAAAAACTGATTGTGTCATTGTGCGGAGACATGGAGCTAGCGCAGCCTCTTTAACAATGGTCGAGCTAGAGAGGAGGAGAGAGAGAAGCGTACAGCACGTCAGCTGCTGGTGACGCACAGCGCAGCCAGGTCGGAGTGAGACCGGGAACGTTGGAGCAGAAAGTTAACTGGGAGAAACTTCTTGCTTAGCTACAAGCTAACACCACACAGCCCCTCTAGTTCCAGCAGAGCTCCATGTCTGCTTCATCACTGCTGGGTAAAGAGAAGGTAGCTAACCCTGAAGCTAGCTGCTACTTCACCCAGGAATCATTTGGGGTGCCACAATACATGGAAATGTATTAAACCATTCAATACAGATGCGTACCAAACCGTTAACACTGTATTAAACAATACTCATTTTTTATCACTATGTCCTCTGACGATGCATTCAGTGTTGAAAGCTCAGTGGATCAGCGTTTGAGTAGGCTGCATCATCAAGCGCCATGAGAAGTCGTCTGTCCGAGGCAAAATTTCATTCAGTAAAAAAGTGAATTAATCTCTGCTTCTCTGCTACAACCAGAGCTGCAGGGGCGTCAAAGATTTCACAGACACCTGGACAGAAGTCTCACTCTGACCGAGTTTCTAGAATTAAATATAACTTTAATTTTGATGAGATTTTCATGACATGTCATCCAAAATAACTGACAACAAAGCTTCATCAATTAGCCTTTTTTTTTTGTAAGAGCAGTTTATTTTTATACACCGTTTTCCATAGAAGATGGGTGATTTCTCCATCAGAAACATTTATTTTATGTATTTATTATTTTGTTGTTTCAGCAACATCGGATTAAAAAAGTGTACTTATGAGTTGAAACAAATATTTGTAATTAATTTCAATAAAATTCCAGGTTAAAAAAGGCATTAAAATTTATTTTTTGTATCGAAAAAATATCAAACCGTGACACTAAAGTATCGAACCGAACCGAAATTTTGTGTATTGCTGCACCCATATACACACACACACACACACACACATAGTATTTATATTTAGAAATAGGTTTTGCCTAATGAAGATCTAAATTTGGCCCCAAGCCAAATTTATTTGCAGACCCCTGCTTTTATGATAAATAAATCATCAGAGGAGAGCCAAAGACGAAATGAATGCAACTCATTTATAAAAACTAAAACTTCTTCCTCCAAGACATAAGAAAACCTGCTTGTTGAGCAGAAAAGGTTCATTTGACTTGGAGGTTGCGTACATACATGCCCCATACACAAACATGGTGAGTCATAAAAACAACCTCTTTCATCCAGAGAGTGAACAACCACAAAAAACATACCGAGGCGAATGGCGCGCAGAGCGTGACAGACTTTTAGCTATGACTTATTACTTCGGGGATAAATACAAATAAAAGATGGAGTGAGACAAAAGATGGATAAAAAAGGAACCTGGCACACCTGCAAGGAAAGTATCTTTATAAAAGTTAGGCAACTGTGTATACAAGCCCATACAACTCCATGTGCACATAAGGCGCTCGCACAAAAGGAGCAGGATAAACAATAAGAGTGCATATCTGTGTGTGAGAGTGTGTTTGTGTGCAGTTGAGTGTGAGCCCGACTCCAGCTGAGAGGGGAGGCAATGGCAATTCCCACTGACCTGAAAACTAGCTAGCCAACCACCTCAAAAAACAAGAGGAACGGAGAACGGACGGAAAATGTCAGTGAGCTTGAGAGATTGAAAATTGTCGAAGGCGCGATTTAGAAATACTGGAAAGTGTTGATGTGAAAAATTCTTGGAAAAAATGTGCATACTTGTTCAAACACACACCCAGGTGCAGTGGGAGATCACGGGAAGGAACAGGCCCCGATGCATCGTTGTACGGCTAGCTCAAGTCAGAAACGATGGGAAGACGAGGTAGAAAGAGCACGGATGGATGGAAAAAAAGAAGAGGGGATCAGATATGAGGCATCTGGACACACCCAACAAGACAGAGAGATAGTGTGTTTAAAGTCTAAACAGAAACTTAGTGTGTGTAGTGTGTGGATGTGTGACTATGGCCCCACTTTTTTTTTGCTTTTGTGACTCCTAAGGTCCCCCGCGGTCAAGAGCAGATCCTCTTTCTCCCTTGTGCGCCCTTTTCATACACTCGTTCCCCCTCTTTTTTAATACACTCACTCTTCGTCCCCTCCCTCTCTTTTAGCGCAGCGCTGAATAGCCCCCTCTCTCTGATGAGTGACTGATGAATGAAGCAGCTCTTTGAAGTCAAGAGTCACAGCAAGGCTGGTCAAGCGTGAAGAGATGCTGGACAAAAGACGGCCGAGAGCGAAGGGAGAAGAGGAAGGAAGGGAGGAAGAGAAAAAACATGCAGGAGGGGGGTTTATTCAAACGAGAGAAAGTGTCAAACAGAGAACATCCATAAAGTCTGTAAAGGACAGAGGCACAATGTGTGTGGCGGAGAGGGAGCGCGCGTGAGAGCATGGTTTGCATTTTTGCATGAGTGCATCGGAGTATTTGCATTGTGGCCGGCCTCATGCAAGCCAGAAATGATAACGTCATGATGGAGTGAATCTTTCAGGACAGCAGGGATTGAGGGGTTCTCTGACTCCTACTGCGATGGACATGTAGACCCCTACGTGTTGCTTCCAGACTACGTTTTAGAATGATTATCTTCAAACTCACTTTAATTCAATTTAGCTTAAACTAAAATTTTGCTGTACGGCCCTGGTATTTCTCTTGATTTACCTGATTAGTAAAACGTTTACAAGAACGGCTGTAATAGGAGTCAAAGTAGTCTTGGTGGGGCAGTTTTTTCGGCTGAACCTGCACAAAGGTGGGGGCCGCCCGAAAAACTTCCCGCCAGTTCCCACTGGTGGCTTAGTGGATTATTGGGTGGATTGACATGACTGTGATTAACTGGTGTCTCAGAAAGAGATGTCTGTTGAACGGATTACAATGCAATCTGGAGAATTGTCTGTGCGAGCTTTTGTGATCCCCCCCCGAGTTGTAAACAGGTGCCACCGTCATGTAAAAATTTGAATATGTCTGAAAATTTGGTTAGTCTATTTAACATTTGGTGTTCTTAACAGTCAGCATCGCTGGAAGGGTCCGCTCAAGAGGATTTCTGCAGCGAGCTGCCCCTTGCTCATTACATCATGAAATATGAAAATAAACTTCAAAATAGATATTAAGACTAGGTTGATAAACTATCTCACCGCATCCACCTTGAATTTATAAGTCAGTGATTCATGTATATTAACTTGCCTCTCCATCTACATCAGTTCTAACACATACAGGTGTTTTTAATTTAAGACACTTCATGGACTCCTGATAATTGTCTACCCCTCAGTGGGCCAAGGTTTTCCCTTTCTATTAAACTCTGAGCAACCAATCAATGTGCTTGTTAGGACAACCCCCAGGCAAAATCTGAAATATTGATATATTGAGGATATTTTTCATGTATTAGCGTTATAAATGTCACAACTGAGCACTTTGCATGTGCAGGAGCTCCTTAAAGGGCTTCAATGCATTTTTCTGTATTGATTTAACCAAGAAAAAGTGTCAAACAGAAAGACGATCAAGTTTAGTTTGTTCCATGTGTGTGTGGAGCGATAGCACAAGGCTGTCAGCAGAAAAATTACATAGCGCGACTGCTCAAAAGACCGATCTCAACGTTACAAGACAACTTCCTAAACTTCTAGTATGCAATATCAAAGAAGTTCATTCTAAGAGACTGACTTGCTGAACAAGTTTGAAACAGCCACATCCTAGACTGCAATCACCCCAAGATCATCAGGGTTTTTTTTTTGGGAAACCGCTCAGAAATGAAATGAGGGCTTCTCTGTCATGCATCTCCCCAGAGACAGAACTCTACACTCTTGTTTATCTCAGTCTTGCATCAGATCAGATCACTGGCAGATAAAGGCACATCCTGACACATCACTTCCTCTCTTTGGAGGAAGCCGACACTCGCCGGGGACCTGAAATGACAGTGCTGCTGGTGAGGGTGGCGATGAAGGAGGAACACTTTCGACAGAAGGGAAGGGAGGAATGATTTGAGAGAAAGGGAATGAAGAGGGAAACAAAGCTGGAGGGAGGAAAATATACAGGCAGTAAAGAAAGGTGAAACCTACATATCTGTGGCCCAGATCCACAGAGCTGAGCAGGATGAAGAGGATGAGAAAGAGTAAGAGGAGGAGGCAGGGCAGCAAGACACAAGGAAGTAAAGAGGTACTAAGAATAGTATAACTGGATTAGCTTTAACACTGACCTTTATTCAGCAGGGTGGCACTCACTCTCTCAATTGCTCTTTACTGCTGTTACAAGAAAGGCTTGTCCTACTTTTAAACTTTTAAACTCTTATACTCACCTTATCCCAGGATGCTTTGTGGTATTTGAGTAAATACTCAAATCAAGGTAACTCATTTCATCAAATTCGGCAAGGAAATGACAAATATATATATAAATAAAAGGGAGGCTGGGGAGGGGGTTTTCTAAGTTACAGCTTTCATTTCCTCTCCTTCGTCATGTCAGCTCAAACCAACAAGACTTGGGGAACCCGTAATGAAAAAGTAGGTGCTGGAATTACCCCACAAGACGAAATGAGAGGATCACTGCGAAACAGAACACAGTCCACTTATCATCTCATCTATAATATCTTTCCACAACCACTAAAACGGCCTGAACCATGACTGAAAATGAAACTTAACTAAATCCTCCGACCCCACATTTATCAGAGATAAAGAGACTTCCTTGTACCGACTCAACTATGTGACTCCTGTTTGACCAGATGTGTTGCTTCAGTGTCTCTGTGCCGTAACAAACAACACATTTTATTCCCGCTAACTGTAAATTGACTGTCACGCGCTCTCTGTGGTGAATTCAGTCAGGAGTATTTAATTTCTTGACAACAAAATAAACGCCTCTCTCTTTGATTAGACTGTGTTCTGCATACAGTCTGCTCCACTTATCAGCCAAAGATGGTTTCCCTGATAAGGACAACGTCCAACTAAACCAAAATGCTCCACTGGAAAAGACCATCTGCTTTATATGCTGTTTAGTGCCTCAACTAAAGCTGATATGAAAAAAACAAACATTTTAGCTAATTGGTGCATAAGTTTCCAAAAAGACCTTCGATATAAATGATTTTATGTGAAAATGTGTTCTTTTTAGGCACGGCACATACACTTCCTGTTTCTGGATTGCCGTGATATAATTACATAATACGATCACATTCAATTTAAATTAACAGCATTAGTCAGGTATGAGAGAGAAAGAACAGACTGTCCACAGTGGCACATCTCATCTGTGGATTACTCAACACACACGGTCACACAAATCAAATAAACGTACAGTCTTGTGAAATGGCTCACACAAGCCACACATCCACAGGAGACACATGCAACCTGCTTCTGAATGCACAAACGAAGGACATGTTGCAACACACTCTTTTTGAGGATGTGCAGTTTCTAGAGGGAACAACACCGGTGAGCTACAGCTCTGCCCTTGAGGGAAACAGACAAACCAAGCGGAACAGAAGGAGGAATCTCAGAGGTTTTTTCCTTCACTCCGTCTCCGTCCATGAATGCCATCAGCGCTCCAGTTCCTAGGATGGGACTCTCACATGCACGCAGACAAAAGACACTGCCATCCTGGGATGGCATGTTGGGCAGAAAGAAAAAGAAGAGAGGCATGATGGGAAAGGACAAAGTGAGGCGCGGATGGAAGACAGTGTCGTCATTTATTTTCTTCACGGAATTTTTTTTGTAAAAGATAGCCCACCGTGTGTGCGTCTGAGTGTGTTTGAGCGTCTAAATGGAGAACGTCCCAATGAGTTGAAGCTCCTCCCCTTAATTCAAAGAGGCCATACAGGATTTGCATTTTTCCCACAATTCAATTAACACGCTTGTCAGCCTCTTCTCTCCTTTCACAAACCTTCTTTGGCCATCACTCACTCAGACACACCAGTTGTAGAAGAGAAAATTGATGCATTTATTTGATTTAAATAACTAAATAAATAAATAAGAGGAGCTCAGAGAGAAGGGTGATGGGCTCCTGGGTCACATCCTGTGTGGACTTGTCACACCCAGGGACATGAAAAGACAGTAGCGTTAATGGATGCAGAGAGCAGTCCCGCGGGATGTCTCGCTCTCTGTCATTCTGTCTGTGAAGACGGGAGGAGGACATGAAGGAGAGAGAAGATGAGAAGTGCAATCGAAGAAAAAGGCATTATTGGGTGACGGTGCTTAAACAAAGACCAACACAGGGTTGACGATGTGTAGCAAGAGACTAGAGGATGGGGACGAGTCTGAACCAGATTTAAAAACCAGGATGAAGTATCTTCCACAGACCCACTGGCTGCTGCGAGACCCGCTAATTACTCCAGCAAGCCTCTTGTCTGATTAATAGACTGTAATCCCATTCTCATGGATAGCATACCATAGCATTCTGCAGCACCACTCATTAACACTATAGAAATGCCCACTAATCACTTAGTCGGTTTTAGCTAGCAAAGCTAATGCTAGGCTAGGATAATCAATAGGCTGTAATCCTGTTGGCGGAACTGCTCTAGCGTAGCAGCCCTAATTACCAGCCATAGAGACGTCTGCTAATCATTCACCGCACGGTTATTTGTCCACAGGGCCGCAGAGTCCGCTCAGTGGTGGTGGCGAGTTGACGTTTGATGGTCAGCAGCAGAGGGTGGAACAGATAGAGTGACACAGTGAGCAACGGAGGCTGTGTAATGATTAAGAAACACATCACTCTTGCTTTTCTCTCCTCGTCTCTCCTCTATCTCAAGCATGCATTCAGAGTATAGTGGGAAGACTCCATCTATGTTAGTGTCATTCAAGTTTTATCAATCAATGATGAAATCCGCTCTGATCCATAGCGGCTAATCAATAATGAAGGCTTGCAAGCAGTGCAATGATAAGCCCTCACAAAACACCAACGGAGACAGTCCCCAACTTCTTCACTGAGGTGAAACAGCTGGGCCGAATCAATGTCTCCAACAGCTTAAACTCCTCTTGACCGCGCTGGCAGGTTGATTCAACATCATAATACTCCTATTTATAACACCCAACATCAACAGTTTAGGTTTTTTCAACTCATCCAGCCAAACTAAACACAATCCAAATGTCTGTAGTCAAAATCAAGCCCTAGAAGAGAAGCAGGGGGCCCAACAGGGGCATCTACGTATTCTCTGGAGCTAAAGACCAAACTTTGGATTGGAACAGTGAATTATAAGTAACACTGACCTACAGATGAACTCAAGCTGAACTCCTGTAGTGGAGAGGCAGTAGCGGTGTTGCTGAAAAAGAGCTGTCAACACTTACCTCGAGCTACCGAGGAAGAAAACACAGAGGGTACATATCTCACCCTTTTATGTGCAAGATTGCATGTGAGTCAACCATCCTTTCACTATATTGTGAAGGGCAGGGCATAAAACTTGGAGAGCCACATGCTCCACAAAATCATTAACTGTCGGCCAGCTTATCGGGTGTTGAATTTAAGGCATGAAGTTTGATGTGAGGAATTGTTTGGGTGAGTTATACAACTGTGTCAAAATAACTATTTTACTTATTGATTTCATCGTGGAAACATCAGAAACTGCTTCACAGACAACAATGACAACAGAAATCTAAAGTAAGCATCCTTGGGGCTCCAGACTTAGACTATTTCGTTGCACTTTGTGGCCATCTTTGTGGATCAAGAGTAGCAGTGTGACTTAAGATGATGTTTCTCTGCTTTTTATTTAAAATGAATGAATGAATGAATAATTCATCCGTGTGAGTGGGAAAGAACGGAGAACCATTGGCGATGTGATGCATTTGTACACTAAACCAGTCGTTTCAGTCACAGTTTTATTATTTGGGCAGATCAATTGAATTCAATAGACTATTTATATAGCACTAGGTTAAAGGGGGGGGGGGTCAGTTTACTTCATAGAGAAATTTAACTGGTTCAATAAATCCAATTAGATACAGTCCAATTCAATCTAGTTAAAATATAATTAAGGGTGCTCCAATCGATCGGGCACTGATACCGTCCTAAATCGTTTGATCTATGGTCACTAAAAAGCCCAATCAGAAGGGCTGATCTTTTTTTTCTCCTAATCATTATGCTCAAATGTGGAGAAGAGTTAGATGATGTTCTTGATAGGAGTGATATGATGAACACGTTGCACTGTGATAAATTATATCTTCACATCTAAGAATTGACTACTTATAGAATGCTGATAAAAAAACAAATCTAATTATTTATGTATAAAACATTTATAAGGCAAATCTTACTAAGACACAGTATCTCATTTTCAAGAAAGACCAATACAATATTTCTTTTTAAAAATGCTTGCAAGTTTATTTCATAAATCAAAGGTTTCAACTGAACGGTGGTCATAATCGGTTTCGGATGATCCTCCTTCCAGCAATCAATGATCAGTCCAAAAACTCTTCACCAGAGGACCCTTAAATCCAAATTCATCCAATTCAATCTTAGTTATTACAACTAAATTCATCAACTGTAAAAGTTCCCTATCAAAAGAAACCAACAGATTGCACCGAATCTTCAGTTTGATTCAATTACCAGTGTTGAGCTGGCACTGGGAATTTCATTTGTGACATTATTACAGTTACAACAGATATAATTCCCCTAAAGTTGGGTAAGTTCCAAATCTGTGATCAAATTTTTTCCAACATCCTAAAACAGAAAGGAGCAATATGAACTGCAACTGGCCACACTTTCTGCTTGCGTGAACATAAAAACGTGGAGGAGCTTTGTTCAACAATCATATGAAACCATGAAAAGGTTCAGAAAACAGCTCGTGTTTCTGACATACTGCATAGAAAGCACAATTGTAAGACTCTCTGTGGGTGTGGCCCAACATTTGTGAGGATATCTGAATTACAGACTCGGGGGAAAAAACTTAAAACATGAAACACTCTTAGAAGCACAGCAACAGCATGATGCATTAACTTTGGGTGGAGGGATGTGGTAATATCAAACTGCTGTTTTAATCAAAATAAATGGATCATGGGATTAATTTAATTTCTAATTTCAAACAGTGCTGATTTTAAGGATTTGTCTTTAATGATTTTCACCCCTTTATTTCTGAATTTATTAGTAAATTATTTATCAGTAATTTAGTTAAAAATCACAAAATATTGTGTTGAAGCTGATTTCAGTGGTACTCCTTAATTTCATGTTTCCAGTCTGACTGATGGAAAAAGTTAGTCTGGGCTGTTTCTGATATGTGGACTATTCAGGAAAGCATAGATGCTTACACAACACAAGGACTGTTCATTACTTTTCAAAACCAGTAGATGAATGATTAGGGCATATACCAGATCAGTACAAATGCGTTTGTGTTGGATCTTCATTTGAGATTTTGAATAAAAGGGAAAAAATGCCAACAAAGAATTGACATTTATAGTGTTTCCTATGAAAAATCCATTAGCCCGCTAATGTTTTTGGCACACTACGTGAACACAATTCAATGATGGATCTTGAGAGCCTCTCTCCATACCCCAATTCCTCACACTTAACCCAATAAAACCAGAGATGTCCTGTAAACAAGGAGCTGGTATATTTGTGTTTTGCAACACATGATAATGGGCTTAAATAAATCAGGTACAGGTATTTAGTCACAATCGCAAACCCAATTAGGGCCTTATATTTAATTAAGACAAGCATGTTTTTCCCATAACAAGGTGATTAGAGCTCAGTGTACATAGAGGGAAAAACTGGATGGAGGGAAGTGTGTAGAGTGTTTGTTGGGAATGCTGGAATGCAGAGCTGCCGCGGGATGAGCGGACATAACCGGCTTTGGAGTGCCCGGCCACCAGTGCTTAAACCCGGTTAATCTGATTGGATTAACACCGACCTGCCTGAAAACACATGAGTGCGTGCACACATGCACTCAGCACAGACATGAGGAAACACACGCACTCGCTTACATTTGTAATACATGTCAATCAGCCAGCCGGGGCTGCCTCTTCAACTTCCTGGAGTTCATCTGGATTCTGGGTTGCGCTGGCTGGATGATGGAATCACGCTGAGCTTCCACATGCACACGCATCCCCCCCACCCCCAAACACACACGCAGTTACTCGCAGAGCCATCCTAGAGTGCAGCGATTTGTGCTGTGAATCTGAAACAGACCTATTGAAAGAGGAGGAATGCCCAGTGCTTGACAACCGTGCTAATTGACTAGCGCCCTCCCCAGCAATGAAACTAAATGTTTTCACTGTTTTCCATCTTTTATCTGTTCAATCACTTCCTGACAGCTCCCCCCCTCTGGTCCCACACACATCCCATCCTCCTCCTCATATTACTCTTCATCGCATCCATCTCCTCCCGTGTCCCTCTCTCCTTGCCACGACCATCACCCCCCCCCCCCAATACTCATACATGTAATCATTCATTAGAACCAAGGCAGTTGTCCATTAGGCAAAGCAGCCATTTTGGAAATTGCAGCAAATCTTCCATGAAAAGACATTTCCTCTAATGCGGTAGTCACGCTCGGAGGGAGAGAGAGAGAACGATGGCAAAGGAGGGAAAGAAAGACAAGGGGGCAGAGATGAAGAAAAGAAGGGAGTGGGAAGAGTGGAGCAGGCAGAGAGAAAGCCCCCGGCCATAAAGCCACCAAGCGGAAAGCAAGCCTGCTGTTTGATTATAGAGTGACACTATCATGGATGGATGGATGGGAGGAAGGAGAGGGAGGAAGAGTGTTTCAGAGGCGAGCAGAGGGGATGAAGAGGAGGCGAAAAAGAAAGAGATGGTTGGGTGGGGGGAGTGATTTGAGAGAGGACTGAGATAGAGGCAGTAAAATTAGCCCCATCACTTTACTTACTAAGATGCTCTGTGACACACGAGGATTAAAAACAGACACGCACAAACAGCTCTGAGATGTGTGCAAGTACACACTTGCACAGGACAGATGGTTACCCCCCCCCCATCTGAAAGTGCAGCTCTAATTTGTGTAAAGTGATAGGAAACTCCTTAACCAATTACAATTCCCATATCTTAAGGCTTGCATTAGGGTCTGCCTGCATCACTCACTCATTAGTGTGTGTGAGTGTGTGCATTAGTGTGTCCCACGGGAACGGCGGAGAACATCAAACTGATATAAGATGTTGGAAATGACAAATCTGGTCCAAGTGGCACTCTGCTGAGTGTGAGAATTTTTTCCTCCCAAAACGCCACCGTTCATCTCCATCTCATCTAATCGCTGATCAAAGACGGACCCGTCTCTACTTTTAGCTCCTAATCATCCCACCGCTGCCCTCGCATTTAGGGGAAGCACCTTCTGCAGAGTCTGACACATTTCCTTCCAGACCAAAGTTGAGCCTGATCCATTGGAGCATTTTTTTGTTATGTTTTTTCCTCTCCAAAATTCAGGATACACAAAATTTCCAAAACCTCCGCATTCAATCTGATTTATTCCGTCTCTTGAACAGTGCTGATGTGAGCCATTGAAAGAAAACATATTTTGAAGAAAGTGTGCAATAGATGCATCTGTGAAATCAATAACTAATCCGGCCATGACAGCTGAGCAAGGAAAATGTGGCTTTTTTTTATTTTATATTCGGAAACTCTTGAAAAAAGAAAAACCTTCAGCATTTCCAGAGCAACTGGCCAGTTTAATATAGAATTTATATAGTATTTTATAATACATACGCAATCAAATGATTCGGTGATTAATCAATAAGCTAATTATCAATGATTAATAGAATTTTTTGATAATTTATTCATTGCTTAAGTAATTAATTTTTTGACCAAAAAAAAATGGTATTTCATACATTAAAATAGTTTTTCTAGAACATCATTCAATATTGGGATTATTCTAAAATGAAACAAACAAAATTAGTTAAATAAAAAAAACATTTCCATATTGTCAACAACTAGCAAATATTGAACGTTTTCCACTCTTCTTGGCTTTTTTCCTTTTTTATTTCTTTCCTTTTTAAATGAATGGCCATATGTTGTTTTGTTTTTGTTTTTTACTGTCAGAAAGCATATTTATGTGACTCAATCTGTGTGATGAAAATCGTCCTAATTCACCCTTCTTCTTTTTTTTTGCAGCAGCAGCATTTGAACCGTTTGTGTAAAATCCTCTTGACAGGCGGATAAGAACGCAGCTGCAGAGGGAGATGATGGATTTCACCACTGCTGCTGCTACATGGTGGAACATTTCTGGACGAGTGCGTTCCTCTTTTTCACTTCACATAAGTACATATTCAACTCCAAACTACCCCCCCCCCTGAAGAAAAAGTGAACAGATGTGTTTGCGTGTCACGCACGCACACACACACACACACACACACACAAACAGTACATTTCCACCACAGTGATAATGTATGCACAGCTGATCTGAAAGTTAAACGTACAACGATTTGCCACAAAATCCCTCACTGCTGTTCTGCAAACACAAATAATCGTTTTCACACTTGTGCTGCCTTCCTCATTTCACTGCCACTGCCCTGAAGACAAATGCATAACTACACAATAAAATGACAGACAAAAGCATACATGGAGGAAAAAGGCAATGAAACAAAAAAAAAGAGAAGGAACAGAGTTGTGACAGTGAAAGGAACACAAAGAGTTTGTGTTGAGTTGTTATATGTAATATGAGGCAGCATCGTTTTTCTTCAGGGTGTTATTAAGCTTATGGTTCCTTGTTTCTCTTGTCAGCACTGATCGGATAGTCGATTAAACCTGAGGCAAGAGATTGTCTCCCCGCTACGCTCTCACCCATGCACCATGCAAACAGACCTCTCGCCTCCACTCGGCTTCCCTGTCTCTTTCTGCTCCCCGGGTCTCCTCAGGTACACAAAAAAAAATCACAGAAACACACACAAAAGCACACCCAAACAAGCTCAGGCTTTGAAACAGTGCTCACAAAGTGATGAAAGGCCATTTATCCCGCGCCCACTGTGATATCTGGGCTCAACACGCAGAATGGCCGAACACGTTATCACCTCTGACCGAGGGGGGGAAACCACAGGAGTCAGGACTGACGCCAGCAGCAAATACCACCGCTAGTGTGTGTGTATGTGTGTGTGTCCCAGCGGTAATAATCACCAGGATTAGAGCGGAGCCAGACCCCCACAGGGCCCCCCCCCCCCCTTCACTACCACCACCACCACCACCAGCCCAGCCCTGCCCTGCCCAGCCTGCAGCGCTGATCCCTACTTTGAGCTGTCATGGGAAGCAGAGCAGCCGGTCTGACATCCCTGCCGAGCCTGGCTGCCAGACAGACAAATTTCCACATTTTTCTGAACCCTATTTGTCTTATTGATCACTCGTAGCAAAAATAAAATATTGAACAACCTCAGGCAGCACAAAGGCACATAACCTATTCAACAAATGAACCCTTTAGCTGCAAGAGTGCAGTGAGATGGAAGTTGATACAGCCGTCAATATGTCTGTGTGAGGGATGCAATATGTGGGCTACAACAATGGGGAGGCGTGGGGAAGAAAATGGGTTACACCTTAATAAGAATCTGCTTTATGTCTGGGTATCTCGCAGTCAAAACAAGGGATTATTCCAGAGTGGGAACGCTGCCTGGGTGTATTACACGGGTCCTAATATAAATTCAGCCAAATCTCAGTGTGATCTAGGGGGAGGGGACCCTGATGTTGGCATCTATCAACAAATGTTAGAGGAACTGTTGAGTGCCTGTGACATTTGTGACAGCGCAGCCCCCCCACTTATCCATTACTATTACAGCAGGATGAACACAATCGCTGCTATTCTTGTTTAATCTAAAACCTCTCTCCCATCCAGCTTTAACATAACAGACCAGTTTCAGTCATTAAGATCCAGTGAAGATTTTAATATCGTCTTCTGTTATAAGACTATAACGCCACTACATCTGACTGTGTATACCTGGTACCACATAGATGCTTCTGTGGCAAAAAAAATAGCTCCATACTCATGAATACTTTCTTTGCTTTGCTTCCATGTGAGGAAAGGTGTTTAAAAAAAATATTAGAATAAGCCAATTGTAATAGTCTCTGGTGGGATAAGATACTCCGTACAGACAAAGATACTCAATACAGTCACAAGTAGATATGTTAATAATGAAGTTTAATTGGTTTGATTCAAATATTTAATCCTGAATTGAGTGCAATTAATCTAATCATTAGACCATAAAGTATATTTAAGAAAAGACAAAAGTAGTCTGTTTTAAAAGTTTGAGAAGGTGTAAATGTCCAAAATGTGCCATGACAAAAAAGTTACACCAAGCACAATTTTGGGCTACAAGTTATAAAACAGTCATAGCTCGTGTTATTTTTACCTCAGATTTTTCTGCTTGCTCTCCTTCTTGTTGAGGACCCCCGGCACACAGTTGGTGAGCTCGGTCCAGTCGGCGTGCAAGCCGCAACTCCAGCCGGTGGAGAACCGTGAGAA
This sequence comes from Leptatherina wallacei, assembly GCA_028567055.1. Lineage (NCBI taxonomy): Eukaryota > Metazoa > Chordata > Actinopteri > Atheriniformes > Atherinidae > Leptatherina > Leptatherina wallacei. The sequence continues at coordinate 16,343,894 of JAOXYM010000021.1, forward strand.
GAGCCAGGTCTCCTTGCGGTTCGGCCGGTAGCAGGTACACTTCTTCTGCCCCGGTCTGCAGTCGCAGGGAACCTCCAGACGAACATTCTGGACCAGGTGCCTGCCGAAGGTAGTCCCCCCGGTCTTCTGGATGTGCAAAAACACGATCACGTCCTCCCCCTTGATTTGGAAATCGATCGTCCTCTCCAGATCCCTGACGGGAAAGTAGTATTTCTTAATATAGTGGGGGTCCGGAGTGGGGAAGATGTCCCCATCGTCTTCCTCCGTGAAATAACCGTGCGGGGAGCCGAAATTGATCACCCCGGGAGCCACGTACTGATAGAGAATCAGCATAAAACACACGGATCCGACGACGATCAACAAGAATTTGCTGCTCCTCTCGACCATGATCCTTCCCAGTGCGGTTCATACAGTACGCTACCATTTCCCAGTCAAGCCGACAACAGAGAGCAGGGCGCTCGGCTTCTTCATTTTCGCTCTGCCCCTCCAAGAAGCACTCGTTTACGGGGCTTAAGAGTGGCTCACTCCATTTCAAAACGACCGGTGAAGTTGGTTCATGGTTCTCCGAGACCGTTCAACACCGTGAAAGACGCATTGTAACTCGCTAAAAAAGCCCCCCACCGTGGCAGACCCTCCCCCGTTTACTTTCCTCTGGTTTCCAGTCAACACAACAGGCTCACTGCATCACAGTGGAGCTATGTACCCAGGATGCAGCGCGAAACCCACCTTTTCAACCTCTCTCGCTCCCTCTCTGCAAACCAAGTGAAAGGGAGAGTCGCTTTAATTTATTGGTTGACACGTAACGACCGCGTCAGTTACTTGTAGCCAATAGAAAGAAACCATGGGAAGCTACTAGTTCCAAAATGTAACTAAAAGCACGCAACGTTCACTGAAGTACTGCTCCGTTTTTCTTTGTATTTCCTGTACAATGAAAAGATACATTTATTCTTTACTAAAATATATTGTTCAAGTTAGTATAATCAGAAGTTATTAAGCTACTAAATTTGAAAATTATGTTCCCAAACTCACTTGTTCATTCCCACCTTTAATAAAACATTTTGCCATTTCAAAGAATGACTCACCAATATACAAACCTTTCATTATTGGAGTTAAATTCTAAGTTGTAAATTCCTTGATTTTTTTTTCCATTTTTGCTGTTCAAATAGGATTCAGACCTTATAACGTTTAAGAAAGATTTTATCCTCTGTGAGTTCCTTTAAACATGTACAATTCTGTCCAACGGAGGTACCTGATTGTAACTCTGTTTCACTTTGACAAAGATGAAAATACTGGGTCACTTCATGTGAATACTCCAAGTCACAAAAAATAAGCTAACTTTTGTAGGCTGGAAAGGTGTCATTACACAAGCGTGGTCATAAATATTGTTAACTTCCTTTAAAAATAAATAAATAATTATAATAATTTGATTGATTAGTTGATTAATTTTTATTTCGAACAGATGCTAGATTTTGTCACAGAAATAATCAGAACATTGTTAGTGAATTCAATACCATTACATAACCAGTGTTTAGGTTTAGAGCCACATTACCCCACAGTGGTTGCCCATGTACATTTCACATCAATCAGAAGTTCATCATATAATTCATCTGGTTCAAAAGTGTTGCAGTGGTCTGAAATACACCTTAAAGAAAATGTAATTGTGAGTTAAATCTCTTTTGGTCTATTTTATTCCAGAAAGGAAACTGCTGGATAATTGTGTATCTTCTACCTATCAAGTTGAATTAAGTTTTATGGTGGTTTCCAGTTTCTATATTGTAAAAATACACAGTCACTCTCTGGACTGACACAATAATGTCTTCTTGAGCAGATGCTGATTATACTTTCTGTTGTTGGAAGTCATTTTTGCGGCGTGTTCATGTGCAATTTTGTCTGTTCAGAAGCTGCTGATGTGTGGAGACCCAGAGGGTCTGTAGTTGGCTCTGGTTTCCCATGTCAGTTTGGAGTACAAGTCCTTAGATTATATAACAAAGATGGATAATAGATCCACAGAGATCTCCTGGCTTTATCAGATTTCAAATCATGCCATGAAGTAAAAAAAGCTCACTGTTAGTGCACTAATAAGTCACTTGTGTTTTGTTCAAGCATTTTCATTTGAAGCAAATTCCTTTTTCTGTTTCATTACATTTTACTCAGTTACACTTTTATTAGCTGCCTTTACTTTTCACTTTACCGGGGAAGTTAAAGACTACACAAACAGACAGAATTACTTCAGTGCCTTTGGGGCCACGGTGGCACCATAAAGTCTGAGTGTCTTTACTGTTGTGGTAATTTGAATATAACCAGATTTTTTTGGGAAAAGGAAACAAATATCAAAACTTCCTGCATAAAAAAGCTGAGACAGCAGGCCACGGAGGTGACTTCTGTATTTTCATTGAAATTTTTGTGTCAAATGTGATAGACAAGTATGTAACTGTAAGGCAAATTCATTATTTTCTAAAGATGAAGGATTTTTTCATATCTATTTAACTTAAAAATGTATTCCTATGTTAATAATTACTCTCAGGTTATAAAACCTAATACCTGACTCTAAAATCCTATTTGCTTCTTCTGTTGGGAATACTGTTTAAATGTATTTTCTGGAATTAAATGATGTAAAGAAAATAAATATTCCCATCATTTACCAAGTGAATGTGTACAACAGCCTCTTTTCTTTAGTGTGACACACAAATCCTTTGTGGGAAATCTTCCCCCCTCCCTGCCTTTCCAGAAAACACATGAAAAACTGTGCAAAAACATAAAAAAGATGACAGGTATTGTAGAACACAACTAAGAATTTTCCCAATGCACCAAAATCTCCCAGGAGAAAACCTTAGAAATAACCTGTAACTCATATAAAGTTCAAGATCAGTACCCTTAATGTTTGCCTTTTAACCATTGTTTATTTTTTCTATCTGCCATTTTACTTACATGTATATGGTCTTTTGTAATGTTTGTAGTCTTCTTGACTAAAGAGGAGAGGGACAACTCAGTTTGCTATCTGTTATAGGTTGGACTGGGAATCCAAATACAAACATAACTGGACAGAGATGATCAAGAGTTTATTAAAACTCCTGTAAACAGCTAAGCAGAGGGTCAGATATAGTGGGTAGAGCTGCAGACAGGTTGGATCTCCTGAGGGACATAGAGCGATAAATGTTAGAAAGTTGGCTCAGAATAACAAGAATTAAGTCGGATTTTCAGCAATCAAAAATGGCTGAGAGCAGTCACCAAGGGAGAAACAACAATCCGGTAATGAGTGGGAAGTTGACCAGGCAGATATACGGTTGTTAAGGTGATAAGAAGGTGCCGATCCAGGTCACCGAGGAGACGAAGAGACACGCCCACTGCAGCCACATACAGGCAGAGAGCCACAGACAACATTATCAGTTAAAAGCCTGCATATCTCTTGATATGTGGGGGCCTATTTGAAACTAGCTACTTGTACATCTAGAAAGAACCTATCAAAGATTTACAGGTTAACATACTCCCATGCATGGCTTTTCTTTTTCCCAGGGAAGGCCTTGCATATTTCAGCAAGACAGT
>JAOXYM010000021.1:16354245-16373994 GCA_028567055.1 Leptatherina wallacei
AAGCTTAAAATGATACAGAAAACTGTAAAGTACCATTCAAAATCTGACCCTTTATAACACTGGTGTCAAACAGTGGTCCTTGAGGGCTTCTGTCTTGCAGGTTTCTGTTGTTTCCCTGCTCCAAAGCACCTGACTGAAATTTAATGGGTCATTTTGAACAAGTTGAACAAGAAGCTGTTGGATCCATTTGATTTGAATCAGGTGTGTAGGAGCAGGGAAATAACTAAAACCCCCGAGGACCGGAGTTTAACAAGCCTGCTTTATAAGCTGTAATCAACAGTTGTATTAATTGATTTATGATACTTTATTAGAGTTACATATTCCCTTCATGCAGTATCATATATATTTGCAATACTATTTGAATCAATGTAGAACTATGTGAGAGCAAGCATTGTTGTGTCTTCTTTACTGATGAAAAAACATCCCCCTTCTTTCTGTTTTGTCATGCCACCATTATGCTGCACATGCCCAGAGGGGTCAAACCAAACGCAAACACTAGAGTGGCCCTTTTGCATTTTTTGCACACTTCATAGTTTTTGCTGCATGCTTCGAAAGATTGTCAACCAATGAAATAAGTGGCTGCTTGTCTGAAGGGACGTGCATGTTTCGGAGTTTGACATAAAGCTAAGAATGACTTCCGCTGTTTGAACATAGCTGTGCTTTTCTTTCACACAACCTGAATTACAAAATGCTGAAAGGTGAATATGATTTTTTGCCCAATGATGGAAAAAAAAGCAAAGAAAAAACTAAACCCAGATTTAGATTTGCCAAAAGAGCTTAAATAGGCATGCATCATGCTGATTATTTGATTATTTGTTCCACAGATTTCTAAAATGATGACCAAACCATGACATGCCAACTCAGTTTCAGGACCATTTTTAAACTGTTGCAAAACTAAATCTATTGATTTGGATTTGTGGACACAATTGTCAAATTTTTCATAGACTTATTTGCTGTGCTACTTTGTTTCAAAGGCAATGTAGTCTACATAATTATGTAAGGGGAGGTGGCACTGGACAACTGTCATCCAGGAAACCTAAGTTCACATCCAATTCAGACCAACACTTTTTAACCTTGATCCAGTTTAAGGCTCTGGTTATGCTGCAACATTAACATCTAATTGGTTAGGTTTAGGAAAAACAATAGTTTGATTCAAAGAAAAAGCTTCCACTGACATTAAATTATCTTAGTTTCCTGCCTGCTATTATCAGAAGAGTCTAGCCAGAGATGCTTGTATCATGTTTTCCATTCTAATTTACCCTAAATTTTGAATGAAATATCTGGTCACACCCAAAACTAAGCTGTTATATCATCTCACGCAGATCCACGTCATCTCCCCTGAGCTCCCCACAACCTTTTGGGTGCAACATGTTCACATCTATGTCTTTACAAATTCTGAAATCATGTGTCATGAGATGACTACATTTGTTGCATAATAAAATGACTGCTTGGCTCAGTCTTGGTTTGGACTGTTTGCACCTTGACAGAAAACATTTCTCCCTGTGATTATCCCAGCGTGAGTCGATCCGAACGGGTGAGGGCAGCCAGCATGTGTGAGCCAGTCTTAGTCTTGAATAATTCAGCTTGCTTATTTACATGTACTTTATTTACACTGAAGCTGCATCTGTCTGTCACACTGCTGTTAAACACACTCATGATTGGGACTTGTGCTTTGCCCCTGGCATTACTCAGTTGTATTAAATACTGGTAGATTCTTGGGAAAGTGTGTATGTGTCAGGGAGAAAAAGAGTGAGAATATTTATACTGGGTCTTTGTGAGTGTTAGCTTGTGTCTGTTTATGATTGTTCATGTGTTTTGTGTGTACGTGTTTTTGGCTTCCGCAATGCACAATGCCTTTATGAGCAGTGTTACTTAAAGAAGATGGATGTCACTGAGTGTGTTGCCCTCTGGCTCGAGTATAGAGATATATGACAGTCTGTTTATCATCCGAATCAGTTTATTGTTGCCTTTGCATAATGATCCTGTTTAGATTGATACTTCCTAAATATTTCCACAGGCTTCGTCTCACGTATTACGTCCTGCTTCAGTGTCTCTCACTCTAAAACTGCATCTCTTTATCTTTGTAATACTTTCAATGAATTTTTAGCACATTTTATCTATGAGGCTTGTGTTGTGATGATTAAATACGAGTCACAAGCTTCTAATTAGAAGCAAACACAACAAGTGCATGGACACACTCACATAATAATGAATATTTACTTGTGTAGGAGAGTTATAAAATGCTCCCAATAAAAATTCTTTGCAAATTCCCCAAATAAACAGCTGGTCAGTGGATTATAACTGACTCACATGTTGACGCAGCTTAAAACAGGTTCATTCATGGCCCGCAAGTCCTTGTCATGATTTTGTCTTCATTTGTAGGAATCCGCTTTGAAAGCTCTAATGTTGGCCCAACAAAAGCAGACACACTCACACACACACATCGTGTTCAGACATGCACCGTCTGTTTGTGCTTTATTTTTCATTCAGCCAGCAGCCTGGACCAAATACCATTGAGTGCGAAAAAGCACAAAAACAAGAGCAGAGAGGTATTAGAACACACACACGTACAAACTATTTTTCCACCCATCCGTGCGCACACACACAAACCACTCCCATTTTTGTGAGTGGATTGGTTTTTTCTTTAAGAGTAAACAAGTAAAAGAAATTACGTAAAAAGAATTAGCAATCTGTTTTCATCATGAGGCCTTGAAATAAATGATTGCCTGAACCTTCAGAGTGTCTCAGACGCAAATATTTTCTTTGGATGTGCCTTAGGGGAAGTGCATGCTGTAGAAAGAAAACAAAACTGGGCGCCGTGTATTTCCTACATTCCAGAGTCTGAAACTGTTTGTGCTCAAGAGAGTGAGTACACCGAGAAAGTTTGAGAGTGTATGTGTGTTGTATCCTTGTGCATGTTTACACCTGATTTTTAGGTATGAATTTGTGCACATCTGTGTGCAATCAGGCATATACAGGTGTGCATTTTCATGTTAGAGGTTTACGTGACCTTGTTTTGTGTGTGTGTACAAGAGAGTATGCATTTGTTTAAAGGATTATATTTGCTCCCGTGGCAGCTGGAGGCAGAAACAAGAGTATGAGGCATAAGATTGTGAGCATGTGAAAGGCAGCAGAGTGCATGGAGGTATGCTCTCACTATTTTATATTGTGAAAAAAACCAAACAACCTGAAAATGAAGAATTCGGGTTAATTTGGGAGAAATGAACTGACAAGTTGCAGGGCTGAATTTTTAGTACTGCATGAAAGTACAAAATTGAGGTCCTTGTAATTTACTTGAGAATTTTACTGTTTAACATTTGACCCCACAACATTCATTTAAGTAATTTATGATATCCCTTTAATGCCATGGGTATCACATTTGATGCATAAAGTTTCTGAGACCTATTGAATCACCTTATGGTAAAAACTTTGCTCACAATCACATTGTTTGTTTGTCTTCTGTCCCCTGCTGGATATCTTTTATACTACAATAATTCAGACATATCACAAGGTAATAAACAAAATATGCAAATCATCTTCAGTTTATTTGTTTTTTAACATTTTATTAAAGGGCCAAATAAGACTTTATATGCATAGAAAATATATAATTTGTGGTAACATTTCTAGAGTTAAATTTATAAAAAGAAAAAAAAATTGCTAAGTGACTTAATTTTGAATAAAATGTATTATTGATAATAATAGAAGAAATATGTTTATCTCAAGAAATACCGCCCTCAAGCTTTCTACTTTTTTAAATGAATGAAATTGATTTCATGATTATGTTTTTCTTTTATCAATTTTGTCAGTTATCGTAGTTAACATGTTTGAGCTGTTGGATTTGTAAAGAAAACATTATAATGGATTCATCGTCATCCAAACAATAAATCCATTCATTGATAAAATAATCAGGAAATTATCATTAATTGCTGCAGGATATCTAGTTTGGCTGTAACTGCATCAATTTCACTCCATGCATACTGTAATAATCTGATTACAAAAATTTACTTTTTCATTGAGTACTTTTAGTAATTAAATATTTTGATATCAGTACACTTTTAAATAATGCATTAGATAAAGAACTGGAGTATTTGTATAGTGTTGTGTCAGTGACAAATGAAGATTTAGTATTATGAAACTGGCGTGATCAGCTGCTGCTGCAAAGGGCTGGTGTGTTGTCATGCTTAAAGGCAGCTCCTGGCAACCATGGCTACAAGGCTTGTGAAAAATATATTTTTCATTCTCCCTATTCTACCAATTGGGATCCTTCTGTGGCTAACAATCTGTAGCCCAAATGTTTGCACCATATTTATTTTGATGTCTCCTTTCAGTAGTTTCTGTCTTTTTGTGTTTTCTGTCATTTTTCCATCATGATGCATTTCTCAGAAACTGCTTGGACCATTTCTTTTAATTGCTTTGCATCTCTCTATGTGCACATTTTGATTTTCTTTTGGTAAAATCTGTATCCCTTTTTTTTTTGCTTTGTTCTGTTTCTAGTAGTTTTTGTTAACTGAAGATGTTTAGTTCATCTGATTTTAATTTACTGGTCGTTTTAAGACATTCTGCGTTTTGCTCCATTCTGGTAGATTAAAAAAAGTCTACGTGGTATCAAGGTATGGGGGTTGCTCTGTTGAAGGTTGCAACTCAAGACTTAGGAATGACATTTTTACTCGGCTGGGATTTGAAATGTGTACGTTGCTCTGCTCTCAGGAGAGCGCCTGACTTGATCTGCTGTCAGCGATGCCTGTAAAATGATGGATCAGGACATGTGCAGCATGTTTTTTAAGCCATGGCTCACAGGCTCCTTTATGTGTTGTTTTGTTCACCTGTGTGTAATCATTATGCATAGACCTGATGTCAGATCAGCTATATCTCTTTTCTCATCAACACCTCCTTCCAGATGTCATACAGAAATATATCACGAGCCAACTTGGATTCAGAACTAAAAATATGCCGAAATTATTACGGAGGAATTTACATGAACTCAAATTTTTACATGGATAAAATATTTGTTTTTCTGCCAATATTAAACACTCTTATTCCATACATTTTGCCTCCAGGTTTGGTCATGATTTACACTTATGCTGCATATTCAGATATGGTGGCGGTGCAGGCAAAGTTGCCAAACTCAGTATGATTTATCCTCTTTCATAGCAATCTCTTCACTTGTTGACATTTAAACACTGGACCAAATGCAAACTCTGTAATCCATATAGCCACTCCACGGGCATGGCTAAAGCCAATTATGTTGACATAAATTTGGCTTTCATTACAATCTTTCAAAATTAATTTGCTGTTGCAAATTAGTTGCCTATAACCCTAATCTCAATGAAACAGGGCTATGCGTTAGTTTGAAGCCATTTAATTTTTCCTTTCAGTTACACAAAAGAAAAGAAAAATGGATCAAGAAATACAGTACATACATTTTCAGGTCCAAATCAGGAATACAACCGCAGATATACAACGCATGACATATGTACTACACTGTTAGATCAGGCTACAGAAAAATTAGAGAGGGGGGGGCATTATATTTTTTCCGGTGGGGGGGGCATACCTTTTTTCAACCTACATTTTATTTGCTTCAGGCTGAACAGTGGCTCTGTGGTCACTCCTACAGTAATGACAAATAATTTTTTTTTCACTAAAAATGGGCGAATCATTCTAAAAATATATATAAAACTAAACAAATACAGGTTTAGCAGCTTTTAGTAGAGTGGCAGGCAGTGTTTGTGGACTGTGTGAAACCTTCTTAAAACCCTGTCCTTCCACTCATTCCTAAATTTCCGGGTCCATGTCCTTCTCAAATTCCAACTGGATGAGATTGGCCTTGCGCTGATGAAGCATAGTTAGGCGATGCTCTGTGAAGACATCTTTAAGAGTGGAAAATGAATTTTCACAGAATATGGTGCTGGCTCCAAAAGTCAGTTCATGTTTAAATGCTGTGAAGACGGTGGGCATTGCTTCCAGATGACTCTCTGGAACTGTTTCGAAATCTGTATGGATTAAGAAATAAGGTTGAAATCAACATCTTTTAACCATAATGATTTCCTTAATAACAATATACATTGGAGTATGTATGCAACTAACATCTTATCTAACTAAATCATGTTAGATGTGATATGTTTGACTGCTTGATGAAGGCTTGTTGCTAAAACATTTTTATGTTTTATGTTGCTGAAAAATCATTTGAAATGAGCTTTGTAGCTTTTTGAGATTCTTTAATATTATAAAACAATACTGAACTAGTGCCTAGCCTTAATACCCTGTTTCATTGTCCACTTTGCCTCAGCAGTGGAGAAGACTCTTTCATTTGTTTCCTGAGGAAGAATGACCTTTTTTCCCCCCAGAGAAAAGGCACAGAAGAAAGCCCTGTATGAGTGGCCTTTGGGGCTTTTCTGTGCCAAGGTCACTAGGCTGCAATGGCCTGTTGCTGGTCCTCGCAGCTATGATGTTACCATGATCCTCGACGCTTGTGTTGATGTTAATGCTGACGTCGTCACTCACCTTTTTTCCATGTGGATGAGTCATGCTGGTTGGCCTCGTCCTCCCTAGCTGCCCTAGCTTACCCTCCTAGCATGATTCTTCATGTTTCCAGTAGAAATGGAGCTGTACAGCGCTGCTTCCTGCTCATTCCGTCCGCTACGTCACTTGTCCTCCGTACATATTTTTGTGGAAATAATTGTTTACATTCATGTTTATTACCAGCGGTAATGAGTGGCAGTTTACTGCTCTCGCGAATGGTGACCACGATTGTTCATAATCATAATTGACCTGCCTCCCTCTATCTGTAATTAGCTAACAAGTTGTCTTCGTTCAATGGATTGTAGGATTGACAAATTAAGATACATAGATAGGTTTAATAGAAGATGGCTACTCCAAAAAAGAAAACAAAACCCAAATAAAACAAACAGAAAACTTTGCTTTTAGTCCAGGGCAGGCACAGCTGTCTCCATGGACCCCCAATGCCCGCCCAAAGTCCCATTGTTTGTTTATCAAAAACTTAGCCGTTGGCTGGCTAACCTTGACCATGCCATTGCTTCAACTTGTTCTTTTCTTTTTCAGCCATTCTGTTTCAGATTTACTGCTGTGCTTGGGTTAATTGTCCTGTTACGTGACCCAATTTCAGCCAAAATGTTGCTGTCAGACAGATGGCTTCACAATTAGTTCTACAATGCTTCAGCATGTGGAGATGTTCATGGTTGTCTCAGTATCTCAGTGCTGATGTGTTTATTTTTTTGCCAGTCACATGTGCATTACTTATGACTAAAAATCTCTACTTTAGATTTTTTTTTTTTCAAAAGACATTATTCAATAGCTCTTGTAGTTTGTTCAGATGCAGCTTTGTAAACCCAAGCCATACTGTAATGTTGATTTGGGATAGAAAAGGCTTCTGTTGGAAATCCCTCCAAACAAGCTATACTAATTGTACTGTCATATAGCTACTGATTCCTGCAAAGTCTGAGATGTAGCTCTCAATTTTTAAAAATAATTTTTCTCCTTTCTTCTGTTTTATATAAATATAGCTTGGTTTAACCTTGTGTTGAACCTGTTAGGATGTCCACTTCTAGGAAGATTGACAACTGCTTGAATGTCTCACACTTATGAATCAGCTTTCTCGCTGTGTAATGATGGACTCTAAATTGAAATGGCCTTGTAGCCTTTCCCAGATTGATGAGAAGCGACAATTGCTTTTGTCCTTGGCACTGTGTTAACACACACCTCAATATTATATTTAAACTTGTTTATCTGAGGTTGTTTTTACCTAATTTGAAGAACTGGTTTATATGAGGTTTTTTAATATCTTGAAATGTAGAACTTTATAACTTAAAGAAATAGTAATTTATTTTTCTCGATAAGATGTCTTTTCCAAAACAAACCAGCACTGGAAATGTCATGAGAATTTTTGGAAAATACAACAATAAGAATACTAGTAAATTTGGTACTTTGCCTGTTAAAAATGAAATGAAAGAATCTTTAATTATTCAGGAAAAATTACACAGTAATTCTGTAGAGTTTAGTTTTTTCCAGAGGGCAATGGCTGTCATCTTCCTATCTTGCAACTTCTTGAAGAAGCTTCTATCTGAACACTGCCATTTTCTCTGTGTGCTGTGTAGATTGTGATGCATAATTCTTCAGGACAATCAGCTCCAGTGGCTCCAGATCAGCACGGAGTCAGCCTTCTTCAGCTTCATTCTTAAAAGATAAATGGACAAATCATTGCCAATGGTTCGATATCCCGTGTGCACATCTGTGTCTGTAACGTGACATGTACCAGTTAAAAGCACTGTAGGACCACCTTTTTAAATTACAGCTAACTTCATTGCCCTCCGTTGGGCACTACAGGAGCTTCCGGTCAAGGACCACCATGCTTGGTAGAGTTACTGACCCATATTGTCCAATATTCACACTATTAAGAACTTTTTGCACTTTTGGTTAGATGCAAACTGCATCTTGATGAACGCACGTGTGACATACAATGACAATAAAGTCAAAACTAATCTAATCTAGTCAAATCTAATCAGTCAGCTCGTACAGGTTCAAAGTAATGACAGATGTTCCTGCAGCCATGTTTTGGTGAAACACATTATACTGCATTCTCTGCATTCCTTCTGTATCTTTGTTAGCTCTTTGAGCTCATCAATTATTTTTAGCTCGTGACCTCGTATTTCCCACCAAACAATTGGAAGAAATTATTTTTAAATCCCTCCACTTTTTTCTCTACCTTGCTCCTGCTCTGCATCCTCTTTGTTACCTCCTCAACTGATTTGTGTATTTCGCTCATTAATTTGGTTTTAGAGAGCTTAATCAGTTGAACGTGCTGGTAAACAACGTTTCCGTTTCCATAGATACTCATCATAACAGATCAAAAAAGTACGGGGAGAAACCAAAGCCTTCAGCCGAACCAGCGGCTAAAAAAATCTATTAAGAAAATAGTGGGGTTCCACTCTTCTTATAGTGTTTTACTCATTTAGCGTGTGAAAATGCTAGGCATTTATCATATCACTTTGCAGGTTGCAGCCACAAGAAATTGACAGATAGCAAGATCTTTTTCTTTTATAAAGGATGGATAAGTATTTCTGATGTTGGAAGCAATGAAGATCCTTTCCTTTTCATGTTGAGAATTGGACCAACTCTTATCACGGCTGCCACTTCGATATGACTGGGTCACTCAGTTAAGAACCTTCCTCGGCAAAAACACTGTTCGACTGCACTCAAAGTTCTTGTCAGATTATCGAACCGTGTGTGAATCCCCTCCCTGCAAGCCTTCTGAAACTGTCAATTTGGCCAATCTGAAAATCTGACACGGTTATGCAGATCTAAGGAGTTATGGTTGGACTTGTGCTATCCTTATTTAAAGGTCATTTCTACAGGTTCTTTCCCCCTCTTTAAACAGGTTCGAAAAAATTGTCTTCAAACATGCCCCTGCCTTAATCTTCCACATCATCAGTACAACATTTTTTAATGCCTGCGCATGCGTGCACTGTTCTTTTCTCTCTGCACGATCTTATTTTCCAGACAAGTGGACCCTTGAATCTTTTTCAGGAGACATGTTTTACAGGGGAGTGGCAAATGTAACTTCTCTCACACAGACATAAGGGATTAAAGTCTATAGACATGTGTCTGTCGGGAATAGGATTGCCTTGTCTTTAAAGCAGTTGCTAATCATTAGGAGTTTATTGAACATGCTGTACATAACCACTGCCCACTGTTTATTGGTCACTGTATTGATTTATGGAGATAACTTGGGCTTGATAGTTTAAGGCTCACAGGCGAGACTTAGCTCAAACCTATCATGTAACTCCTTAAGCAAATGGCCTATTTGTAATTTTTGTAATTTAGGTAATAGCTTTAGATCCTAATTTTATTCTGTACAAATAGATTTCCAGTTCTTATTTACTGCGAGGCTTGGTGCAAACCTCGCAGATCATTTAACTTTGGTGAAGGAAATGTCCTGGGATCAGTAAGGAATAATATTGCATTCAATATCCATTTTCTCTGTCAACATTTGCCTTGGGAAATTTAGCTGCTACAATGGCAAAGGACTCAAATGACCAAAGCCCTTTGAGTGGAGCGCAATCTGATCCAGCTGTTGCTCCAGTTCTTGGAAGACAACGGGCGACTAATGGATGTGGCGTAACTTCACATAGTCTCTCTTTTGTCCTTTCTTCCCCCTTTCTTTCTCTCTTTTTTCTTCTTCTGCTACTTTCTTTTTCTCACTCTCTCTGTTTCTCTCATCACCAGGTCCATCCTTCCTTTCATTGCACACCACCTGGCATCAGGTTCTCACTGTGAGAAATCTATACTGTCTTTTGTCACACCACTTATCTCCTTTGAAATAAATGGACAGTAATTGCGGTGCTGTTGGTGGTTTTCACTTCACCCGAATTTCATCCTCTAGTGTGTTTCAACTTACCTCTCCCTCTCTTTTCCCCTCTGACTCAACTTCCGCCTTCATGTCAGCTACACGTTTTTGGCACAACTGATTGGCAACAGCAACGAGCTTCTAGAATTATTGTGTGAGTCAGACCAAAACCCCAACTTTAAAAGTTGATGTGAACATGTTAGTCTGGTCAAAATCATATGAAACTGAAGCTCTCAAAGACTCACACACTCAGATAATGACATGTAGGGATTGCCTCACTCCAGCACGGTGTAGTTCTCAACACATCTTTTTTCCTCACTTTTTATTCATTCCATATTTCTGAAAAAAACAGTGAAGAGTAATTATATCTTGGGACAGCCAAATAGCTAACAAAGCTGCTCTTTCACGTATCTTCTTTCTTTTTAAATTTAGCTGCTAAATATTATCAGAAGTTTTGATTGGAAGCAGCTCATTAGGAGACAGTCACTTACAGCTTTACCAGACTGTTGTTATAATCTTGATTTCAGTTTAGTAATGAAAAAAAAAATCACAAATCAAGACATCTTTGTAAATGATTTCAGCCATATCTATGTATGATGATTTTCAAAATAAGGGAGAAGAAGCAGAATGTTTTGAGCATACTTAAGTGAATAACTTATGTCCCTTCCTTTGTATATAGGCTATACTGGGACAAGCATGGCAGTTGAATTAGATAACCTGGTTCAGCTATAACCAACTGTGCCTGTAATCATACTACTGCTCCAAAGAAAGCTGGAGAATGTGTCTTTAGTATTATCTTTCTGCTACAAGCAGAATGTAGCTGAGATGCAATTTCAATTCTGCAATGAACTTGCCAAAATATCAACTGAGAACATGAAAACATTTACCTGAAGAACTACCACATCAGTGCAGTTGCACCTGATTAAGGTCATTTGTGGTCACAGCCAAAATTCATTGGCTTAATTTGAGGGTGTTCCAGGAAAGTTCACAGCACGTTCAGAGGAAGATCAGAAACATGACTTATCCTTCATTCATGTTGGAACATTTCAGTTTTTCTGCCCATAAAACAAAATTTATGGAACTGATTAAGACATAATTAATCTTATTTTTGCACATGTTAGATTTATTAAACAAAAATCTGGCATTAGGCTTAAAGGAAGCCCCTTTTGTCAGTTCCTGAATGTAGCAAAAACTTAAGTCTTGATGTTTCTCAAGGGTCTGCCTTCTTAGACAAATTATCCTGCAGTTGCAAGGTCATGTGAAGTTAGATGTACTTCTTATTTAAAGGCTCAGAATTTTGTTCTGGGATGTTGAAAAATACTTTATTTATCCCTTTTGAGATTTTTGTTGTTTGAGACAGTTTCCATGCATCAGTGTTCAAGAAGTGGAGTTGTTTTTATTTATTTTTTTTATTTTCTTTTCAAGCTGAACATTTCTTCAACACCTTTGTTTCAACTCCTGTTTCTATAATCCTCCATTCAGGGAAGATTCAGTCTGCTCCAATTGTTCAGGTGTTTGGTCAGAAATGGCAGAAGACAAAACGTTAGAGACGGCTCAGGATCTGGTGGAGAGAGTGACTCCCTTTAGTGTGGAGATCGTAAATTTGTCAGTCTGGTCTCGTAAAGTGGGGTAATAACACTGCATAATGTTGCATGTCATTAATGTGATTTTTCTCACTTCTTTTTTAATTGTGTGTCTGTTGAAAACAGGTCTCTCTTGAGAATGTTGCAATATGGTTATCTGTCCAATTTAAATGTAGTTACATGGCAAAATGTGAAATAGTCATGAAACCTTCAAAGGCAAGATTTTCATTCTTTTCATACACGAGGCTTAAGCTGAAGGACAAAATTTTAAATCTGCCCTGATCACTAATGTTTCCAATGTTTTTCTTTGAAATGTAAGTTTTACATTAAGAAGCTGCTTGATTATCATTAGACATTATTAACAACACGGATAAGGTAAATCATTCTTTTTTTCAAAAAGAAAAGAACATTTAAAAAAAATTATTAAGATATATTCAATAGTAACGTATCACATGAGAATATCCTTCCATGGTTTACTGACTGTTGAGTCCCACCCGCTCTACAAAACACTCAATAGTTATTTACCTTAACTATTCAGTGTGGCATTTTAATGGTATAAAAAGCTTAAATTACACAGAGCTGAAAATATCTATAAAAATGCCAATAATGCCACACACCTGTTTACTTGGCAGACTTTTTAAAAGGCAGTGATTTACACAAACTAAAAATTCACATGATCTTTGGACACGTGAAAGCAGAACTGTACAAATGTTCATGGCAGACATCTACACAGATATTCTGTATTTGTCTGCAATCACAAGAAAGGATATTTTTTGGGAAAGAATAATGTAAACTTTGTAAACTTTCTAATGCCAATGCTTCACTCCCATTTCCACAGCTTATTTCAATGATAGATAATCTTTGCCCTAAAATCTATACTGTATTTCCTTTTGACTATGACTCTGCTCTCTGCTGTCATGTCGGCCTTTCACAAAAGTGTTTTAGGTTTTATTTTTCACTGTTGCTGATTCTGTAATCTTTTTCTTTCCTGTCACCAAGCAACCAACCTTTTCATTCCTGTTTACAGCATGTGCCAGCAGTGTACTATACATGTGATGTTTACAGGCTTTCTACTGCAGACAGATTATTTCTACAAAAACTCTTGTCTGGGCAAAAATCCCTTTGATTCTTGTGTTCATGTTCACTAAATATTCACTAAATTGTATCACAGTCAACAGGTATGCCTTTGCATGCTGATATTTATGGATGGAAGGCCGATTCAGGAAAGTAGGAAACACATTATTATAAATCTAAAGACAACTGTGGCATGCTTCAGGAAAAAGCTTTTGTTCAGAGACAAAAGCCATGAAGTGCTCCTATAGGAATAGTACAGTCTAAAGTGACTTAGGCTTCAACCAACCTCTGGCTGACGTCACCTCAATCACATGAAATATGGCAACAGATGGATCTTGGACTGAGATAATGTCCCCCTGAGGTATTTGATTTTCTTTTTTAGTGATGTTTTTTAAAATTCGATTTCATCAAATGGACACAAAAGATAATACTGATCCCATGATGGATTTTGAAATATGGATGCCAGAGTGCAGAGCTCCTCCGCTATGCTCCCCCTCCTTCCCTCTACTCCCCCGCCGCCTCTTCTGCCTCCTAAGTATAAGCAGATTAAAGTTAATGATCTAAAGTGAATTAGATATTTAATCATCTTATCATCTTAGCGTGGTCAGGTCATAACTCGGCGCTGATCTAAAATCCCATCTGTTTGACAGCACACAGCAAGAGTACAATAAGCTATATTCAGAGGTCAGTTTGTAGCCTCCGGTAGGTTCCACTAAATCAATTTGGCGATTGCGAAATTAAATTCATCCCCGTGATTTTCCTTTTTTCCCCCCTGGCCTTTCTGCTTCAGATTCAAAAACTGCGTGACTGAGGACAAACAGTCCACAAGTAATGCAACCCAATTGACCCCAAAAGATGAAAAATAACCTAAGAGACGCCTCCATTGATTCATCTAATTTCCTTCTTCAATTTTTTTTAAACAGTGCTCTCTTCATCATCCCCTCTGCTACACTCTCTGTCACCCTTCAGTTGAACTCTCACTGATTGAGGTGCGAGCACTGTGATTTTGCACATTTGGCTGCCCCTCACACATATGCACACACCCACACACATACACTCTTCTTTATTGCCATTTTTCTTCGTTGAGTATCTTTCTCTTCTTGATGGAGTAAAAGTGCCCTCTTTAGCTGTCTCTTGATCCTTACTTAATGGCACCCCTTATTTCCTCTTTAGATATATCTAAATTCATTTACATTTGTTCATCATACTCTTTTTATTTCCTTGTTTACTAGAAGTTTCAACAGTCCACCATAGTTCATGTTTTCCTGTGTTTTCTTTTGAATTTTTACCTTAAAAAGGAAAGAAAATGCAGAAGGCTGCATATGTTTCAGATGCTCAGTTACCTCATGTTGCCAGTGTGTGTCCAAAGGTCTTCTCGAGACATTTGATGATGGAGCTCTGCAACGGCAGTGATGAGTGAGATGAAAGGTATGCAGAAGTAAAGCAAAAAACGCAATACTGATATAACTGTAAAGAAATAATGGCAGCAGTAACACAGTTTGGTCCTGCAGAGTTTTAAAGAAAAATATGATCATAAAGAACACAAATATAAAAAGAGCTGCACCATGTCAAATAAACACCAAGATAGCATGTGCAAACATCTAAAGCAGAGCCTGTACCTCTCATAGTCAGGCAGATTGTCAACCCAATTATTAGCACACGCATATGCATATAAAAACACAAACAACAAGAACAAAAAAAAACAATCTCACATTTTCACTTTTGCACACATCCGTACACAGTGGGGGCAGAATCCGGTCGTGCATCAATTGAAATTGTTTAAATGTCACATTACTGAAGCAGCCACACACGCCTTTCCTCGACACCCAGTCAGATAAAAGCTGAGGAAAAATAAAAGAGATGATAAAGAAGGTTTTTTGGAGGGAGGCGAGATAGATGCAGGAGATCATCTATCAATCATAAAGAGACTTGACAATGGCGTTAGCTGTTCACCGCTTCTCTGCTAAATCCGTCCCGCAGTATTTTCTGCTGTAGTATATGCAACTACCACAGTAAATACTAGATTGTACTACTACTTTGTAGTACTCTGATCATTGTAAAGTGGTAGCCGCTACTCTCGTGACCCAGAGCCTCATCCTGCATAACGTCTGCCTTCAAGCGGATGTCTGTTTATGGATTACCATCCTTGTGGAAGCTGTGGATTATCCTGCTGGTGTAGCTGCCATCCATCGCTGCTCTCCTGGATCCTGGCTAACTGCTAGCACCGGTACCCCTTCACGCATCATGTTGCTGTTGACCGGACAAGGGAATAGACATTCTCTGCCTTACAGAAACATGGCAACAGCCTGAGGTCTATTCTTCCCTCAATGAGGCTTGCCCACCTGATTATTCTAACCTAGACAAGGCCCCCACAACCGGCCGAGGTTGAAAGTTTGAAAGTCTGGTATTCAATTGCAAAAAAATCCTTTTTCAACAACAATAGCCCTCATTTATTGTCCCCCCAAAGCCCCACCCGACATTCATCTCTGACATCCATCATTTTCTCATCTCACTCAATATATTCAAACATTTTGGTTATTGGTCCCTGGCAGGGACCTCCAAACGCACCAGTATGTTCAAAACAGCGCTGCCGGGGTCCTGATGAGGGCGCGCAAGCACGAGCACATCACCCCATCCTCCACTCTCTGCTCTGGTTCCCTGTTAACTTCTGCATAGACTACAAAGTCCTCCTGCACACGCATCACTGGTTGCATGGTGCGGACCTCACATCTCAATTCAGGCCAACAACAACCTTCCTTTAAATTTAAAGCTTTTAATTGTTCATTTCTTTATTTCATTGTTGTTTGCTGTTGTTGTTGCTGTTTTTATTCTGTACTTTGAGATTTTAATTCAAATGTAAAGTGCATTATAAATAAGATTTATTATTATCATTACCTGAGGAAAGTCTGGTGTAAGGTCTCTGCAATGAGGGTAAATGGCAGCTTCACTGTGGTTCTCCTTTACTGCAGTGGTCACCTTTATCTCAACACTCACACAAGAAGGAAGGAATGATTTTACCGTCTACATGCTTATTTTAGTGATCTGCAATAAAGGAAGTTGATCAAATCTCATATCAATTTAGTGTTTAGGAACTGCTTTGTGTCTAACGTCTATGCAATCACCATATTATTAAGAAATAATGTGCGATACTTCATAAAACAGCAAGATGCAACACTTTTTCATTCTGAAGGCAATAAGAAAATAATCACAACGGTGGTGCCCCTGTAGATAAAGTAATGAACTTCTTTATTGCCATACAGTGAAATTCATTTGGAGTAGATGAAACTCATGTTTGTACAGGATGAAATACATTGTTTGCTTAAAGTCAGTTGTTTGTATCCCACACATTTTTCATTTGTACCAGCATATACCTTTATAAACTCCAAACATGCAGAACATTCAAAGCTATTTCAGTAGTTTTCAAAAGGTTGTTGTGCAAATGAAGAGGACAAAAAAATTTATAGATAAATCAATCAAATCAAGCCTTTATAGTTGGTTATTTTACACGTACAAAGTGTAAAATGGGTAACAACTTTTGTCCTTTACTAAGCTCCACAGAAACCACAGAAATATCCCCAATAGCTACAATGCATCATACCCAGTTCACTCATCCATTTCAGTTGTTTGGGAACTGTCTGTCCCTCTGCTGTAGACAGAATGCTGCACCTGGCAGCTTGTATGTTTTTGGTGTCTGGTTTTAAATTAAACCAAATCCTTTATCTTCATCACACATGTGCAGTTTTGGTTTCAGTTGCTGCTCCAGTGAAACTCTGGGCCCATGAGTCCACTATTTATCACATAAAATCACCAGTAAACCATATACTTACGGATTTTCATGAATCACTTACATGGAGCCTCTTTCCCATCATTTTGTACTATAAAATCGATTTCAGAGCACACACCTTCCTTATTAAATCACCATTAACCTACTGAGTTGATTAGTTAACTAATCCTTCGTCAATGTGAATCAGGTGACATTTAAACATCAATTGATGGGATTAAAAAAGCTGGTCTGGTCTGATCTCAGGTCTGAGATAGATTTATTTATTTATTTTTCCAAAAGCACTGGCATATTTGGACAATTTCAGCAATTCTTCAAACAGTTTATATCCATGGTGCAGTGAAAAGTGCTGTGGGAATGAACTAATTTAGTCTTTCAACTTCCAACTGTTTTTGGCTACAAATTCAACATTTTCCTCAGTCTCAGCTGGTGTTCAAATTAAATTGTCTGGATTTAACAGTGCAGATCTAAAAATGCTAATTTTCTCTTTCGTCTTACCATATTTTTCTAAAAGGAACTCAAATTCTCCTGAAAAGAACCAGTTCTATCGTATGCATGGCCTACGCATTATATTCATGATTCACAAATTCCCACTAGTTGACAATGTTTCATTTAAAAATCATGAACTTGTCAGTGAAACTGAAACCATGTTGTAAGACGCACAAGAAAAAAGAAAGAAAGCTTTCTGCAGATCATATTTTCCTGCTGCAGAGGACACACCTATGGGCTCTGCGCTGCACACCACGTTTCTAATAAGCATCGATATGCTTAGAAATGTGAAGAAGGATCTCACACAGGGTAAATAGAGCAGTTGCAGCTGTGCTGACAGATTAAAGAAAAGATAATTTCTTGTTGCTGAGTCTGAAAAAAAGACTAAAACTGACTTCATAAAAGGATATCAGCAGTTAGCTGAAGGTTAAGCTTTCTCCTTGTCTCAGCAGTGCAAATGCTGCAAACGTTCATTTGTGATAAGGGGTGAAAGACAAATCTGATTACAGTTGAGCTCTGTGTAAACATGGGTGTTATTTATAGGGCAACAATTTCTCAAGATAACTTCATTCAAACAGGTCAGTTCAACCTCTCATATCCACTTAAGTACAATAGTGGGATGTATTTTCTCTGACTGAAAAGTGGACGTTATCATGGGGTCAATAAATCAAGGCTTTACTGTTGCTGTCCATGTGTTCTGTCTTTACAACACTGATTCCGTCATTTCAGGATGTCACTACTGTCTCATGTTTGCTGGTTTCACAACAGCTTGTCAAGGGACTACAGCTGGGAGCCAGCCAGCTGGCTAACATGGCACGGTTATTGTTGTGCTAATTAAAGAGGTAGAATAAGAATAGATATCAACATGAAATGATTTGAGTTTTTTTTTTAAGTATTCTAATTAGGTTTAGTATGTAATAGGAATTGATTGAAGTGAATTTGATTACTTTTTTTAAGCCACTTGCTATTGTAAAACATGCTTGTCTGTGATTCATGGGTTAAGTTTTACTTTTTATTCTTCTTTTGGTTCTTTGAATTTCCCAATATAACCAAGAAAATGATCTACAGCAGCAATTCTCTTCCCTTTTTTTAAATCCAAATTTAGCATATTTGATATTTTTAAACAAACAAATGGCAGGGTGGTAAAGCTGCTTCCTCCTATTAAAAAATGTGATGGACTTTCTCCATTGCTTGACCATATCTCACAGTGATAGTGTATAAGGGCTCACAATGATGGAAAAATGTGCTCTTGTTATCTATTTACCCAACTATTACATATCAGTAGTCACGATGCGTACAGGTGGGAAATGTACATTGTTCCACACCATTTTTTTTAATCGTCAGCGCTGAGGTGGCTGTACTTGACAATGTTAATGTGTGTCTGCAGAAGACAGCAAATGCATGACAGCACACAGTTTGAGACGTTTGTTTTATAACTGTGCCTTACTCTGTACGTATTTTAAAATTTGACAGGCGTGGTTACAATATAACTTGTTTTCACACATGAAAACATGACGTTGTCCAGAGTGGCCTCTTTCTCACATCCAGCAAATAACAGGAGATTGTGGTCAGACACTTCTCACCAGCAAGCGGGGGGCAGAATTTCCAGTGTCAGCATGTGAATATCAAGCCAAATGGCTGTGAATTTTCTGTTCCCTTACAGGCTCAGCTGGACACTGTACTGGAGAAGTGGCAGAGCTAAGTCTGGTCTGATTGATTCTGTCAAGTGTGTTCCCACAAACAGCTTTTCCAGATAAAGTCTAGAAAAGTTCAGGGTTGCAGTGGTTTTGTAAGAAAAAAGAAGAAGCTTATATCTATTCAAAACCAAGTTTCACATCAACATGGTTCAAAATTTGCATCCCTGTGGTGTCACACTGCTGTTATCCTGCACACTTTGCCAATCAGCAGTTCTTAAAGTCATTCAATGCCCTTTTAATTCTTTTGAAATTGTAATGCATTAATTTGCCAGATTTGGGCTGAGCTGAAGCCTTATGCAGCGAGACACTAATGCAGAAAACTGGGGGAAAAAAAAAAAATGGGAGTGACCTGCTCTGATAGCAGATGTGACTGTTTTACTTTGATTTTTATATTTCTACTATTAATGGTAGCGATACATCAGTTCTATGATTACAATGAAATAACATCTGAATACCCAACATTAAAGATAAACTGCAAATGTACTGCAAATAAATCACTTCTTAGCATTTAATGTAGAAAACAACATTTATTTGATGGCTACTTTTTTTCTCCAACGTGGAAGGAGCGGAAGCAGCACATCTATAATCTGTTGAGATATTTTCTTCTGTCAGTATGATCTCCAGTTCACCGTGTCGTTGACTTGTTTTGTCTAGTAGTCAATTTATGACCTATTGTCTAATTGTCTGAACTTTCTTTCTTTCTTTCTTTCTTTCTTTCTTTCTTTCTTTCTTTCTTTCTTTCTTTCTTTCTTTCTTTCTTTCTTT
>JAOXYM010000021.1:16391272-16409392 GCA_028567055.1 Leptatherina wallacei
TGGGCTTCCCTGCTCAAGCTGCTGCCCCCGCGACCCGACCCCGGATAAGCGGAAGAGGACGGTACGGTACGGTTTTACCCAAACTGACTTGTTTAAACCAGAAACCTAACTGCTACACGGCCACTCCTTGTCCCCATGATCTGTTATTCTTTTTGTGCTGTAAATACATCACAATGACTCCCATCTTGTCCTTTGCACTCTAACCTGGCACACCTTGGTTGCATTTCTAGCCAGGAGAACATGTCACCTGCAGAGATTAATCTAAAGTGCTACTGCTGGTAATGTCCTGACTAAATTGTGCGTTTATTCTCCACACAATTTTTGGTGATGTATGAAAATATCCTATGTAATGTGCATAAGGAGGCTGTTGCCGTCATATATCAATAACAATGACATTTCTTACCGGAAGTACTGTATTATTTCTGAGCAAAAACTTTGGGATAAGAAGAGACAGAAAGGGTGGCGGGGGGAATACGATGATTAGTTTCTCCTTGGACACTTTTCTTTTTTTTCTTTTAAACGTTTCACTCTCCCTTGATTTTTTGGATTTAGGCACCAAAACTGTCTCAGCTTACATAACTCACCTTTTGTTTTATTTAGCAATTTTAACAAATTGGAAAAGATCTCAGTATGACAATGTCAAAACTATGCTAAAAGATACCTTGTGTGTTGGTATCTGACGCAGTCGGGAGCTCTGAAATAATGGTGGTACTTGACACATTGGAAGTTGGAGCAGGCTCGTATTCATCATCCACACATAACACATAAGATGCAAATCACATACAGTAAATGCCAGAAGACTATAAGTGCCATTTGTGATGTGTGGAGGCAGCATGTGGCCAGATTTGTTCCTAACACACGGCACATCAAAAACAAAACAGCTATTCTAATTTATTCCCACCTTCCACCTAGCAAAGCCAAGATTCTGCATTTCATTTTATTGGCCCTGTGCCACTTCACAATCTGTCTCTCTCACACACACATCCCTACGCACATGTGCATACACAGCCGACCAATCCACTTCTCAACCCCACCAAAAGTAATTTGTCATGTTCATGATAAATTATACCCTCTCCAGTTCATAGCCTGCGGAGATTGGAGGGCGAGAGAGAAAGACAGAGAGTAGGTGAAAAGAGAGGGAGAGTCAGTTGTTTACAGATGCTGTCATTTGTATTTGGTGCTAAGAACCACCAAATGAAACATGACAAAATATGCTAAGATGAGGAGGTGTTCATGCGTTGTGTGGCTACCTTTGAGTGGTATTTGCAGCTGTGGGTGGTAAACTGTGGGTCATTTAAATGCTGGGTTGATCTGACAGCTGAATTTGCCTTTCCACTCTTTAACTCAGTCAAACCTTGAATAAAAAGCCAACAATCAGTCCATTTAAAAGGGTCACCCCACCAAAAATCACATAAGAATACACTGTTACCGTGTAAGATATTTTTATTTGCACAGAAGATTTGTCTCACAATATTACTGAACTCATGTTGTCCTTAATGTACTGATCGATTACATTCAGAATTTCAGCATTTCACAATTAAAACTAAATTAGAGCTTATTTCTCTGAAATGTTCAAGTATTTGTGGTATTGGTTTCCCTGCAAAGCCACCACAATTAAGCATTGAGTACAAAGCCGATAGCCTCAACTGCTATCCTTGATCTTACTCCATGTGCTGTTAACAAAACCCTGGGATTTCTGCAGCAGACCTCTGGTGCAATCTATATATATATATATCTATATATATATATATATCTGAAGTATTTACAGGAGCAAGAAGTCATCTGTAAAGAGTTATAACTGACAATGCCCACACCTGAGGCTCAGGATTCTGTCTAGAGCTTATATTCGGTTTAGGGGTGTCTTCTTGTATTGTCACAAATCAAAAACAGAGTCTCACAGGCAACCTTTCAAATCTTCCTTCTCTGAGAAAAATAATAAGATAAAACACTTTGGCTACAAGTGGAGAAATATACACAGAGTCAAGATTGGTCTGGCTCTGCCAAGATACAAAGTTCTCCAAGCCAACACAGTCTTTAAGAAGTTTATGCTGCTGTCAACAATCTTAATCAATTGAACTTGGTCTGGGGGACATGAATTTCTCTTTTATTTCATGTACAAAGACACAAAAATAGCCGCTGAGAGATTCTCAAATTTAACAGACAAGTTGGCTGGATAAGATGTTAATGGGGGAGTGGTGTGGCTGGAGGACCCATGTTTGAATCCCTAGACAGGCTGGGAAGTGAAACACTTCCCAAACTGCTCCTGGAGCATCGGAACATGTCAGCCCAGTGCTCTCTGAATCTAGACATTGGTCAAATGTAGAGGCCAAATTCCTAATTGGGATAATTAAAGGGATACACTTAAGGGATTAACTTCTCACCCCAAAATTAGCCTAATGTGAGTAATAATGGATGATTTCTGGGGTCAAAATACAGTGCTATTGTCAGCGCTCGGAGGGAGCTGCCCTCTTCAGAAACCAGACATTATAACTTTGCAGGAGCGAATTGATGAAGTCAGAGAAAGATCATGACACTCTCATAACGTGCTACATCCAAATTTCCATTTTTACCTAACTGCTTGATAAGTTTTATTAAGAGGTTTCATTAACTGAATATTTTTCATCATTCGGATTTTCTTTACAATGATGGTGAAAAAAATCTGTCATTTTGACAAATTAGAACACACCAATGCTATCAATAACCACACACAGACCACACGTAATAGATGCCTTGTTGAGAAGGGGGCAAGTGTGCATTATTAATTTGCAAATGTTTAGCTGACCTTGGCACTGTACTTGATGCATCTCTCTATCTGGCTGGTGACAGCTCTTTAAAAGGCAACAGGCCAAAGACCTGGTGCCTTTCTGTGACCACAACAACTATCAAGAGAGTGCCACAGTGCACAAGCATGTGCTGTGCGATTTCCAAGTGCTCACAGAATTATAAAACCCCACATTCAAAAAAATCTGTCTTTCACTTTACCTGACTTTGAAACCCTGGCTGAGGTGGTGTTGGAAATTTCAGTCTTCAGCGTGGAAGCAGAGCGGGGCTTCAGACTTCAAAACAAAATGTAAACAGGCATGAAAAGTTGGCCGGTCTGAAGCAAAGTCACAAACCTAATCACAGAGGCTTTTGGAGCAGTCTGTCCTGATCCATTTTGTTACATATAAGTCAACACCCACCTTAAAAGCTCATGCATTTAGAAGGTTTGAGTTAACATTTGCATATTTACACATAATGGCTGCAGTGTTTTACCCTCTGCTGCTGTGTGAATGTTACTGTTTAAAAAATCTGCTGGGCTTGTGATTGATACAAAATGTTAAAGCAATCAAATTCTCTGTTTATACGAATGCCTAATAGGTACATTATTTTTCTTTTCATCATTTGTTATTACAGTGGAATTGTTTCAGAAAATGACATTCTGTTAAAAAACAAAGGGAGAAAGACAGAAATTTCTTCAGCACAGAAAAGCATACAAATGACGTGTTAATAACAAACACTGGCAGAATTTTTATACCTCTGTCGCTTGAATGGACCGACAAAAAGTCTAGAGTTGTCCCCTCCGCAAATAGAAATCATGCGGGTTGTAAAAAAAAAGAAGAAGAATTAAGTTAAACAGCGTGAAGATTTGTTTTTTTCCACTATTTTCTATTTAGACATGAGATGAGGTTGTAGGAGGTTGTAAAGGGTGCACTGAAATATTGAAAGGAAATCTCAAAATGAGGCTGCTAACAAATGGCTACCTTTTTTGTGCTTCATCACAAGACAATCAGACAAGATGAACAAACATATAAAGTGAAGAAACTTGCTGTCTGTATGGGACTAGACTACCCAGAAGGAGCCCACTAAACAATTTAAGCAAAACAAGCAGTAAACAGTCTCAATCCCAGCCTCAATTTAAAAAACAATGCATGTGTGACATAGCTACAGAATTTATTAAACAGCATTAGTCTTGGAGGTGCGGGGTGGAGGGGTGGGGGTAAGGGCAAATCTCCAAATAGCCTTACACAGCATGTATATTTATGGAGGCTGAATACCCAAAGGACCAGCCTGAACCATGGATAGAGACACAGCCAGAAGAGAACTCATCTGTTCCTTGGCTCTTAGCTGCTCTAGCACTCATAATGCCTCCCGTCCCCTGGGTGGTATTGCTTCTATAATAGCCTGAAACTATGCTGCATTGAAAAACAACCTTGTTAATTCTCACCCTCTCCATGAGGTAGAGAGGGGAACAGAGGGGGAGAAAGGGAGAGTGGGGGAGGCATCCTCTACTTGCATTCCCAAGTCCCACAGATGCGTGTGTGTTTTTGTTTTTTCCAGGTAAGCTGGCTTATGCAGGGAAATGCTGATCACTCCTTGACACAAGGACAAATGATATGACATTAAAAAGCAAATACGGGCATGTGTATTCACACACGATCGCTTTCTCACACTCAAGTTGACACGTCAACAGAATTGTGTTAACCACCATGTCTCATCATCATTATCACCTAAGGGCTTTGTGCAGTCAGGGCCACTGACACAATTATCCTATTATATTAGACTAAATAAAAAAGATGGAAAGAGGCAGTGGGAGGGAAATACAGACAGACGGGAAACGGAGGAGTTAAAAAAAATGGCTCAGGCATGCAGAAGCATCTTTGGGTACAGTAAGGAAAATGTGTAAAAAAAAATACAATAAATTTCTCAGAAATTCCACCTCAGCAGCAGGCGTGTGTGTATGTGTGTGTTAGAATATTTTATCCAAGTAAAGGTATGTCTGAGAAGAAAGAGAGATGAGATGAGTCATGTGGAGTGACAGAGAGAGAGGGGAGGATTTTAAAGTGAACTCTGAGATACATCTCATATATTTTTATCTGGCCTCAGGGAGAGCCGTGACTGACTCTCTTCTTCCCTGTCATTCATGACAGACTCCACTATTACGTCTGCACAGGTGCGCACGTGTACACAGGTGATGCATGTGTGTAAATCTGGCTTTGATGTATTTTGCTGTCACTTTTTTTTAGGAGACAGAACGGCTGTCTCCTAAAAATGCAAATAAGCAAACAGGTTTTCCGGGAGATGTGAAGCTTTCTGAAACTAATAACTTCCACTTCTGGCAGCTAAAGTTCAACCCCAATTCCAAAAAGGGTGGGACACAAATATGAAACAAATGCAATAATTTTAAAATCAGAAAACTGACAACTTTGTGACAATAGCATCTAAGATAACAAGTATTGAAAGTGAGACTGTTTCATGGAAAATATGAGCTCATCTTGAATTCGATCAAAGCCGCACGTCTTATAAAAGTTGGGGATGGGGGTGACAAAACTGGAAACGGTTATGGTACTGAAAAGAAACAACTGGAAGAACAGGTTGCAACTGATTAGGTCAACTGGCAGCAGGTGAGTATGAAAAATCACCTGCATCTGAACTGAAAAGCAACTTCAGCACTCTGTTCCTCAACTTATGTATAATTTTTAGAGGCGTAGTTGCCATCGAATTAAAGACAAGCTTTTTTTTCTTTAAAAAAAAACAACAACAACCTCATCTTAAATTTGATGGCAACTACATTTTACTTTAAAAAAAAGCAAAAAAGTCAAAATGAATGAATGAATTAATATTCATTTGGTTGAGGTTTGCAAATAATGTAATTAATATTTTACTCATAGATTACAGTGTTCCAAACCTCTTTGATTTGTTTTTTTTTTATAAGTATTCACAACAGATGCAATATTATCACAAATTTGACCTTTTTTGATGCACTCAGATTATCAGATTATCCATTTTCTAACTAGACGGAAACCCGGGGTGCACATTTTGAATATATATATTGAACAATATACTTCATATTTTTTTTTTTGCCCCTCTTTAACTTCACTACCAGTAGGTCTTAGGCTCTTACCTTGGTGGCAAAAAATAGCTGATATAACATCACATGCGCTGTCATATACTGATTCATGGTGTTCCAAGACTGCTGTTAGACTGTATTTCATGTGATAATCTGTTTGTTTCACCAAATTTTAGGGTTTCAGTATCTAATGTCTCAACCTCACTGGCATGAAAAGGCTGAAGAAAATTACTGCTGCCTGCCAAGAATTTGTCCTGCACTTAATTCATATAAAATAAATATGCTTTTGTTTTTATGTGGATTTAACAAATTCAATAGAACAAATTAATTTGTGATCCTGGGCAGAAGCTTATCAGGCTCTCAGCAAGCACACTGATAAGCTTATTTGCCAAAATGTTGAACTATTCCTTTTCTATAAATATGTGCGCAGCTTGAATATGTGACACCTCCTGGACTGCAAAAAGCCATTCAAATGCAGACAAGCTTTGTTTTTCTCCTAGTTGCATCTAGAAAGTAAATCAGTAGAACATAAACATAGTTTTTAGTTGACTGGTTTGCTTTACAGTGTGTAAATTCCAAATATAATGTGTATTGAGTGAGCAAGAGTTGTGCGCAGTGCATGGAATGAGCTGAAAATTTCCCAGGAAGCAATAAAAGGCAAGGAAAAGGTTTTAAGAGGGATTTAAACATTTTCATTTCTGAACTGAACATGCTTTTGTTTTTTTTACTTTTTTGTGTTTTGAAAATTTTGCAAAGGGACAAATGATAAAGTAGAGTAACATGATAAACAAAAGATGTAGGTGTCTCAGAAAACATCCACTAAGTGTGACTAATGTTTTGTTTTTTTGGAGAAAAATGCTTTTTTGTTTTCAGTGACAATGTAATGATTGAAGCTTTTTTTTTGAAAATATGTAAAAACTGCATCAGCCGTCAACTGATTCCTTACTCTTGAACTATTTTGCTGTCGGAAGCTGAAAACTCGATACTAAATCAGGATTCATGAATCATTATTTTGGTGGAAGCTCGGTAAAAACTCTACGGGTAATGGGAGGAGCTCACTTTCAAAACTTTACATGACAGCATGACATTTGTTCTGGAACTAATTAAAAAGCAAGCAGTGAAGTCATATTTTTGCAACTTTTTTTGCTTAATGACACCAGAAAGGAAAAAGAAAAGTAAAGTTTTGAAGTCATGATTTTCACACTTGAAATGATAAACAACCAAAGAGGCAGACCCTGGTTTACCATCCCCCTTACTATGCTCTGTTCGACTGCATGACTGCAGTCCTAAACAAAAACCTCCTTCACTGTACCCTTGAGCCGACAACCCTAATGGCTGTTCTTGATGACAAGCCGAGACAACAGAAAACAAGCTTACAGTTAATTCTCCTGACTGGCTGTATGATGATGACTTCTGACGTGGCTGCTTGCACAAGGACAGCAGGTAAAGGGGACAGGGAGGGGGGTACAGTACACAGCCGAGTTGCTGGTATGTTTGACACAGAGCTGCAGTGCATCATAATCAGCCCAGCCATCACTTGCAGCCCACAGTATCTGTTCAATCAAATGATTTTTTTTTACACGCTATTTCTCTTGAGGGAAGCCATGAGAGTATAGGAAACATGTAAATCTAACATCTGACACATACTCTATCTGACTTATCAAACAGCCACAAAGATAACAACTGAGTAAGGGCTTCAGCTTGTGTTTCCGAGTATGTGAGCGAGCAGATCAGCAATGCAGAATACTCGACCGGAGTTGCTGTGTAAGAAGTTCAGCCATTGATTGATGATAATGAGTTCTTGCTCAAGATCACATGATGGGGAAGTGAACGGTGGGTGCAGGGTAGGAACAACACAGAGCAATAAAAGGCAGAGGTGAAGCTGCAAATGTAGAGGGTGGAAAGAGAAAGCGTGAAGGATGGAGCAGAAAAAGACAAGAAGCGCAGAGTACAGGAGGAGGGAGACTGAGAAGAGATCGGGGAAAAAATAACTGACTTGGAAAAAAAGAAATGAAAGAAAAAAAACAAGCCATCTGGTGAGATGGAATTACATTAGTGATGCACATACAGCCCTCGTGCTCCTGTCTCATCGACACAGCACAAGCTGAGATGGCTCATGTGCATGTATGTGTGGATGCACATGTGCACTTGTGTGAGCACTGAAAGTGAGGCTTTGGCCTTGAAATTCTCTTCTATTCCTAATTCAAAATCCCCTCTCTCATACCAGGTATCGATTCACACCAAAACTCTCATTTCTCTCATTATAACACAATAAAGCAGGTGAGGTATCCTTACACATAAATCCTTGTCCACAAGAGAAAGAGACATTAAAAGGGCAGAGAGTGCAACATCTTCACAACTATTACCTCTCATAAGAGCTCTCGCACATTCCCATTTATTCAATGCTTCATGCATGAATAATCCAATACAGGCAAAAGTGCAATATTTCCACCAAGGCTCTGACTAAATTAGCAAAGGGGGGTGGGGGGTGTTTGGCACTGTCCCCTTGAGGACTCCCAGGCCTCTCCCAGGAACACAGAGCAAAAGTAATCAGACACAAGACACATCTTTCTTATCTCCTGCCCACTTCTAACAAGCACATAATTGCTAATATCTCTGCTGAGCTGGAGAACGAATACCCTGGAGACTGGCTATGTATACACACCCTGATAGAGAGATGAGGATCTGTTGCTATAGAAACAAGGGAGCCTTAATGTGTTAAAGTGAGGTAGGTGGGTGGGGGGCAACACAAAAGAAATGAGGAATGTTGAAAGACCTGAAGAACTGTAAAGAAGAGTAGCTGTCTGTGTACCTTTGAACTTATGCAACGGTGAAGTGCGCCAGAGGTATTTAGGCTTCACTGAAACTCATCAACAAAGTGTCAAAGTGAAATCAAAACTTCATAGCATGCTGAGCATGATTTAAGTTCAACTACTGAAGCGGGAAATAAATGTCCAACTTTTTGTTTGTTGCTGGACCAGAAGCCAGTAGGTCATCTTCAGCCAAGTGAAGCTCAATGGTTTATAAAAGCCTAACAACTGAGTCATAAACAAACAGCAGCATGACATTTCGAGGCAAAAACTGCATATAAGTTTCAATATACAATACTTTAAACCTACACACAGCTGGAAATTGTGACTTTCTATGAGAAGTAATGGCTGAGCATCAACGTTCCCACCAGAGTCTGCCGGCTGTCTTCCTCCGAGTCCCCCGTGTTTCCTGCTCTTAGGCCTAGTTTCAACATGCCTGTGTGTTTGGTCTTTAATTCTGTCTGATGAATGGGTTATGCCCCATAGTGTTCAAAATAAGGAAATGCATTACTTTTTAGATGAATGGCTGCAGCAATGGGAAAGGTTCACTTGAGTATTTTTTCCCTTCCAGTTTATGGAGTTATTGACAGAACAACAATAATGTAAAAAAAAGGGGTAAGTTAAAAGAGGTGGCAAGCCTAAAAGTCATTTTTGTGAAAGATGATGTTAATAGATAAACCATTTTACAGCCATGTGCACAGCAGCTTTGCACTGTTTCAATACAAATGTTGCCCAAATACAACCATTGAGTTTCAACATTTTGCCCTGTTATAAATGACAACCGAGAGACATTTGCTTTAGAAAATTAGGTGACATTTTAAGTTGACAATGTAAGGGAATGAATGAGTTGAAGAAAATGAATTGGTCAAATAGTCTTTACCACAGCATTTTGACATCATAAAAAATTGTATTTACTAATGGTGATTTGTAACAGCTTTAAAGACAAACAGTTTCTATCTGCTGACAGGGCTCTGAGATCAGGAAACATCTCGAGTGCTGCTCTTGAGTGAATGTGATGGAAATTTATGTAAGCAGGCTAGAAACTGACACTCAAAACTTCAAAGGAAGCTCAGGATAACAAGAGTATGTATTAAGAACAGGAGTGTTTACTGATAAAAGTTTGATCAAGGACAATTGAGCCCATAGAGTCATGGTGACTTGTTTTACATATTTGACTTTTTAACCCCCTATTCAGATAAGGGAATATTAAATTATCTTTCAATGCATAAATGGTGCAGTTTGTTCGTTAATTTCAAAGGCAACAGCACCGCCTCCAACATGAATCTCGGTGATGGTAAATCAATGCACTGTGTGAGTTTGCTCTGAGTACCGAGCTGTTCAACATATTACTAGAGTGAACATCACAAATGTGCAAAGAAAATACAGCAATGTATAAATGCAATGTACAAATCTATGCATTTGAGCTATAAAAGACTGACTAAACCATGCTCTTATTTCTAATTCATGTGCATGTATTGTACATGCTACCATTTGGCAAAGATGGGATATCCATGTGGGCTGTTGCGCAATCCATGTCCGACATGGAATTACAAATGACTTCTTACTTCAGAAACAATGTCAGTTAATTATTGGTCAAACTTGAACATTTGCTAAAATGGAACTTACAAAATAATTTTTTTAAATGTTGAATTGAGCCGAGCCATTCCATGTTAAAAAGGGGTATTAGTGATTGTACTTGCAGTGGTTTTATTTCTGGTGCAGGTGATGTAGCTCCTACGTCAGGGATGTCAAACTTCAGTCCTTGAAGCCAGCTCTCCTGCAGGTTTTAGATGCTTCCCTGCTTCAACACACCTGACTCATATTAAAGGGTCATTGTGCAAAACTTGACAACAAGCTGTTGGATCCATTTGATTTGAATCAGGTGTGTTGGAGCTGGGAAACATCTAAAACCTGCAGGATTATGGCCTGATGAGGACTTGAGTTTTGACATCTCTGTGCTAAACAAATGATGGTTTGTTGCTCGGAACCATCTGAGAAGCCTTCTGTAGAAACTAGGTAAAAAAAGAAAAAGGGTGGCATGAATTACTTGGATGATGCATCTTATTGCTGTGACGAGTGAACTCCAACCACTCAGATCAACAAAGGACCACAAGGAGAGGCAGTGAGTGAATATCGCTGCCCTTGCTGTTCCTTCTCACTCCTTAAACCTGCCAGCAGCCCAGAGAGATGGATTCTGCTGTGGTTGTAATCTGGCAAATTTCATGAGTACCTAAAACGAGACAGTATAAACTGTACTGATGATTTTGTTACTGTACAGTAGTTGCAATGTATATTGAGAAATAATGATGTAGCGGCTGGTCAGTATGGTTTGTAAGTTGACTTGTCTTGCTGCAGGTGTTGCTGGAGACGGAGGGCTTGGTTTAGCTGTTGGTTCCATAATTACTGTTTATAGTTCTGTGCAATATATTACTTTTAATCACGTTTTAATTAATCTTTCATTTATAAAATACATGAATCCATATCTGTTGTACTTTTTGCAGTGATGATACAAGCATTCATTTCTTCATTGGTACAGTGATGGACTGATTCAGTTATTTGCTGGAATTCATTTTTTGATTTAATGTTAAAGTCCCAGTGGCTTTTTTTTTTTCAAAAAATAAACAAAAACATTATTAACTGCGCAGTGAATCCGAGTTGCAGAACAATTAACTGGGAAGTGTTAGTTGCAGTTCAGTAAAATAATTAGAATTGACTGAAAGACAGCCTGTAACTGGGGAGCATAAGTGGAAACAAGTGGGAGTGGGAGAAAAGCAGAGCGAGGAGAAGATGCCTCGACTTAAAAAACACAGCAGTTCAGAAAATATTTTCTAAACTGAATTGAGTAGCTTGAATTTTTCAGCTACCGTGCTGCACAAGTTTTTTCATATAAAGCTCATTTGTTATTAGGCAACATAATACATTAGTGAGGCAGTTATTTAAGTGAAGTTGTGTATCAGTCATCCAGTGCATTACTGGATTACCAGCTACAGTAGCTATCTGTCAGCTTTTGTATTATGACATGAGAAAAAACTGAGGCCATAACTTATGTGTGTGAGAGATCACATTATGTTGGCCAAGCTCTGATCATTCTTTGATGCCAGAGGCGCTTCATTCAGCCTCCTCCTCTGTGTCTTTATATGTCTCTGACTTTCTGTCTATCTCTTTTTCGCTTAGCCTATGTGTGTTTGTCTATATCTTCTGCTCTTTATCTTGTCTTCCTTCTCCGTTTCTCAGTAATGGTATTTCAGTAGGACAGATAGCCACAGGAATCCAATACGCAGAACGTCTAATTGAGTCTTTAATAGGCTGTCTGATGTCTGCTTGCTGCTAGTTCACACTGAGAGATACAGAGCCACACTTCAAACAGCACACCACTGCCAGCTGGACCCTTTTAGAAAGGTCATTCTGCATGGATGGATTAATGTGTTGTTTGTTAATTATGTATGCAAAAAAAAAAAGATTTAGTTTCCTTTCTTATCTGGAAAAATTTGTCTGGTAAACTTTACATTTCACAAAAAAACTAAATACAAAAAAAAAACAACCCCACCCACATTCTTTTTCCTACACATGCACAATCAGGCTGATCTAAATTTGGCTTTGATGTGATAAATAATTGAAGTTTTTCTGGAACATTGGATTAATGTTTAACAAGATCATCAGCCCAAAATAACAACTGTACTACATATTTGATAAATGAATATTTATATTTTGATTAAATTTCATGGATTAATCTTTGACAAGTAAAGCATGTTTAGTAGCTCTTGAATGGTGCTGCACTGCAGACAGACTCTTGCAGTGCTCCACCTCTGGATATATTAAGCCCTTTTGAGATTTTATACTCAGCTTTTTTTTTTCTATGAATCACAAATTTTAGTAAACTATGCTGGTTTGGATGCTTTGCTGCTGGAATGATTTCTGCTTGTACCTCTGATACTTTTAACGCTTTAACAGCCTGCTCTACCATGTGGTAGAGCAAAATGTGGTAGAGAAACATTTTTCTCTTGCTTTTTTTCTTAGTAAGGACTTTAACATATAAGTTATGGTACTTTAAGTTGTTTACATATTGGAGAAGCTATGCAGCGTTGTAAAGCAACACTAAGAAAAAACCTTCGTATACAAACAAGCTGTAGTGTAGATGTCTATGATGTAGTATGGGAGCAAAATGGAGAGCAAAAATGAAGAAATTTCAACCATTTTGCTCTTGATTTGCCCTTTGAACCTTTGAACCATGCTGTATTTTCCCAAACAAACAAGCATTTAGACCTAAAACATGACAGCTTTGAATTAATGATGATGATAACGAGGTGGAATCAGCAGGTCTCCTCCTTCTGACATGAATATATATTACATAGAAATAAACATCATTATTTATCATAAACTTGCACTGAACTGCAGCCCATTTGTCTGCAACATTTAAAATGCAGCAATCAAAAATAATGATAAGTGTGATGTATCTAATTGTGTTGTAAAGGATGCATTGCTATTGGAGCATTGTGTGGCTCAGCTGTTTGGGCAGGCCAGAGGCTGTTGGTCCTTGTTGCAGCTGGCCTGGGTTTGACCACTGGCCTGAGACTCTGTAGTCCCTCTCTCTCTGCTCACTCTTGTTCTCTCCTCTGTCAATAAAGACTGCAAGAGCCTACAAAACTATGAGGAAAAAAAGTTAGAGTAAATACTGCACATGTATCACATAAAATTAAAAAAGAAAAATAATAAATAAAAAATTGGTATACAGTCCAATAACTGAACACATTAATAGACTGACCTTTTTCTTCCTTTCTTTCTTTTTTTTTTTTTTTTTTAAATGTTGCATATTTTGTACAATGTCTGATTATGATAATATCAATTATTTGTCAGCATTGTTGTGAAACTTTTAAAAGAAGTTTTGGATAAAGGATGATGTAAACTGTGGTCCTTTTTTATGTCCATATAATTAAAAAAGTGGTTCCTTGTATAAACATTCTATACTTCCTGAGTTGTCCCATTTCCCTTTTTTTAATACCAGGAATCGACTTTGTCGCAAAAAAACTTGATACGAAGAAGGAGAAGTTGTAAAAATGCTGCTGATGAAGTCATTTGAAGTCTACATGATGAGAAGAAGTACTGGAAATAGTCTGTAAGACAAGATGGATGTGTTTTGCATTTTAAATACTTTTAGTCTGCATTTTTATGAGTACGTGTGTGTGTGAAACAGTTTGTGAATACATTTGTTGATGCAATCCCAAACATAAGTTCGGCAGTTCAACAAAACAAACGACAAAAAATAAAAGATAGACATGGAGCTCAAAACTAATGAGGAAAACTTCAGTCTTTCCCTAAAGAGAATTGCAAAGCAGCCCACAGCTTTCATATTTACCCAAAGAGTCCGGACGTATAAAGTACATTTTCTGGTTTTTATATAACGAGGATGACTGAGTGGATGATTCAGGTTTAGAGTTTGCTATAAAAGAATACTTGTGTACTTGTTTGTGTCTTTGGATCGCTCAGAGACGACACTTTCTAGTGTGTGTTTGGATCATTACTGATGTTATACTCAGAGCACTGTTGCTTCTTTTTTCTAATGATCTAACAATGCTTGCGCTGTGTGAAAAGGTGAAGGCAGTTTACTTAGATGCTAAAGAATTGATGCTGGGATTGATGTGAGGGCTGTTTTTCTCCTTGCCTCAACATCACATTTTCTCTCCTACATGAAGATTTGTGTATGAGTGGATGCTAATGTGAAATTATATGTTTGCCAGCCTTTATGCATGTTTGTAGGTATATATACGCTAACTAGCGCAGCAAGTCGGTGACTATACTCTGTCTATATAACAGCAGGATAATTAACATCTTCACCTGACTCCTGGTTTGTTCATTTAAAAAGCCTAATTAATCACAGGGACAACGTTGGGACTGGAGTCAGTGCCATCAAGCGTGAAATTACCTTTCTCAGTGACTGGACTCAAACGTCCATAAACAGAGATCCTGCCAGCCCGCCCTCCGTATACCACTCTGCCATTCGTTATCTTGCACTGTACATAGCCTCGGATGCAAGGAGTGGGTGAACAGAGGCAGGAAAGGACACCAGAGGTTATAAAGGGTGCTGATGAATAAAAATTAGGCAGAAACGAGAAGGTTTTCTTCTGAGATATCCCACTGCATGGGCCGACTTGATGGTCCTGCTCTGCTGCGTAAAAATAAAATTAGTTGGTGGGCCAGGTCTCTGGAACACCTACTTCGTAGGAGATCTCTGGCCAAATCAATAACTTTGAACTCTCCAGCATGGGAGCAGTGAGAAACTCTTTACATCAATAGACAAGCGCTATCATATCCCACCGTTGATGATGAGTGCAGCTGAAGCCGTTCTGGGAATAGCTTCTATGAATCATTCAGCACACCCACTTCTCTAACTTCTCCCTCTCTACCTACCTGTCCACCCGGCACCCCCTCACTCACCATGAGCTGCCAACAGCATCAACTGTCTTTATACTTAACCTCACACATCACAGTTAACTCGTATATCAATGTTGTGTTGAGACAGTGGAGAAGGGAATTGCGTCTATTTCTGGCTCTGTAGGAGTTGAGGATAGCTGCTGCCTGTGAGATGTTGCTCAACTTCATGGAGGTGTATGTTTCAAAAAACTGTCTGTATACTTAACTCTCTTAAACTAAACAACAGCTCTTGTAGGGAGACAGAGACAGACACATAACTAATGAAATTACTGACAAATCTTCTAAGCAAGAACACAGTGAAAACTAGCGAAGGGAAGGAGTTGTGTTTTAATTTTGATGGATTTAAAACTGGGATTGTTTAACATCTCAGTGCTTTAAAAAATAAGCAATAGGAATGTGATTTAGCATGTTCATAAAGCTCGTCTTAGACATTGACGCGGATTTATTAAGGATTCTGCATTAGATGAGTCATATTGTCAACTAAACACCAGCTTTCTGTTCTTATAGATGTGTTAATCTTTTTGCCTTTTATTTATCTCTCTTATAACCTAGTTTCTTCAAAAGGCAAAGCTTTTTGTGAGTTTGGCATGTAAATAAGATTGTTTTTATCTGTATTACTTGCCATCTTAAGGTTAAATTAAATAAATGAAGAAGTTAATTTTCAAAATTAATCTGGACCTGGCCAGAATTTAAACTTATTTCACAGCAAACTGAGTAACAGATACTCTGGTCCAGCCCAGGAGAATGTATTCTGCCTGATCTCTCAGAAAAAATTTAAATAAGCATAAATTTGTGACAATAGTTTATTTTGTATGAGCTTAAAATGTGTCATCATTGCTTGCTGGCTCTTGAAAAATAATCAGGTTTGTCCTCCACTGACTAAGTCACCAAGGTGACAAGTCATAGCGGATGTAACATCACATTTCTCTGAAAAGAGAGATTTTACATGTGCTTCATTTAAAAGGAAAAGAATGGTACAGGCGGTCATTCCTGCCAGCAGCCATCACCCATCTGGAACAATATAATTGCATGATTGGCAATCAATTATTTCTATAAATAAAAAAAAGACTATGACATTATTATTTCCCCTCAGGGGATAATTAAAGCATTTTTCATTTAGTTTAGATAACAGAGAAGATACAGTTCTTTGATGATTTTCTAATGATGCCTGGCTGCCCAAACCATGACATTGACATGGCACGACTAACAGCAGAGCTGAGGAGCAGTAGAGCTGAGTCAGAGCTCACCAAGTCCAGGCTCCTACAACTGCAGGGCTCAGACCCCAGCAGCAGCAAGCTACCACCAAGTCTAAACTATGGCTCCACTCACCTTCACATCTGGCCGTGAAAGTTGTCCAATCCTGTCCAAAAAGATCACCAAACTGGAGGGGAGAATATCCAACCTCTACAAATCAAAGTAGCAGAGATCCACCTGGAGAAAGTCATTCTCGGCCAAACTCAAGCCTCAGCCACTAACGTGCAACTAGCAGACACAGCACCATACACCACGAAGGCTAACATTCCTCCAACAAGCACCCAGGGTGTGGCTGAAAACTCCCAACACTCCACCAGTCCACTCCCCTTGGAAAATTGTTTCAGCATCCTGGACCAGTAGGATTTCTATGGTTAGCTGCTGACCACCATCCTCTGTCTCCTCACCACTGACTTGCCAGCCACCAACCTGGGTGAAAACTGTCTGGGCTGAGGAGATTTTATCGGCACCTGGGGCCTCCAGACAGGGGGAGCAGTGCCTTGCTCGTCCTTCCTGGGTCACTGCACCACCCCTGATGCGGAGCACCAGAGCTCCTCGTGTAGCTTCTTGCGCATGCTCCCTGGAACTTGTGTGAAGTACATCATAGCCAAAGGACTGGATCTCATCACATGCAATAACTCTGCCCTTTTGTTGTTTCTTCTTAACCGCAGTGCTGCCTTTGATACTGTAGATCCTTCCATTCCTTTAAACAGACTCATGGAGATTGGACTATAAGGCACAGCTTTTAACAGATTTTATTCCTCTCTCTGTGATTGAGAGTATCTTTTATAAAAATGAATGACTGTTCGTTCCTCTCAGAGTCACAAACTCAGCTACGGTGTCCTACAGGGCTCAATGCTGGGCCCCAAACTTTTTAACATTTACATGCTGCCTGTGGGTAATGTCATCAGGAGACACGGCATAAACTTCAACAGCTATGCTGATGACACACAGCTTTATGTTGCTGTCTCCTGATGACACCAACCCAACTGATGGCCTTTTTAACTCTATCTTAGAAATCAAATCATGGGTGGCAGCAAACTTCTTCCATCTCAACCAGGATAAGACTGGGGTTTTAGTGTTGGCACTGGTTTACCAAGACAGACTCACCTGAAAAAGTCAGACTCAAATTAGTCTAATTTAATTAAGCTTCAAGTTGCTCCACAAATGCAGCTCAGGCTTATTTAAACAAGACTGATTCAAGACAGACTAGTTTCGCTTAGAGCACACATCCGGAATGCCTAACAAGCCGAAATGAATGGATGAATGAAAAGTGGATGAAATGAACAAGACTATAGGTAAAATCAGAGCGCCGTTCTTGTCATCAACAGATCAAATGCTGCTGATGGAGCTAAACGAAGAATACAAACATATTTTCCACCATAAACAGGCAAAGCTGCAGCCATGAACAGAACCAGTGAAATGGTATGCCAGAAAATTGCCAATAGACCAAATGTGTTGGTTGTGCAAGTTTCCATTTTCATATCTATTCCACTTTTGCTATGCCTACAGGAGTTGTTGAGCAGTGATCATAGCAATGGCTTTGGGCATGGTAGACCCAGGTTCATGCCAGCTGTCTGACAATTATTAATCTCAATCGGGATTGATGATAGCATTAATTATTGTTCTTTGATCCTCTAAAATTCTTTAAATTTTGTACTCAATATTTTACATAAATAACCTCATCTAATTTTTCCATCTGGAGTCTCTGAATTACTTTTAAATAATTAAAAAAAAACTTTAACTTTAACTTAAAAAATAATAATAATACATATGTATATATATATATATATATATATA
>JAOXYM010000021.1:16417255-16442827 GCA_028567055.1 Leptatherina wallacei
ATGTCTTTGGACAGTGGGAGGAAGCCGGAGTACCCGGTGAGAACCCACGCATACACGGGGAGAACATGCAAACTCCCATGCCATTATTTCATAAAATATTACAAGTAGCATAACTTAAAGTTTGACTTTAAATCCAATATGTGGTCTGTCGTCAACACTGAGCCCACTGGAAAGTTTTCTCTGAGGTTTTAGGAGGATCTAGGCCCGCTTGCAGGAAAGTTAACAAACCTCGTCAGCTGTCAAGGTGACCAAATGTCAACACTCAATTACTACGATGAGAATGCTTTTATCTTGGCCAGTCACTTTATAGATTTTCTGGTTGCTGTTATGCATTTTTAATAGTTAGATAAGAGATATTTTGAATTGTAGTTGATAATCTAGGTCACAAAAAGTAAAAATATGGTTAGCTCTTGACAGAATTTCTGATTGCTATCATTTGACATGAAAAATACTTAATATTAACTTGGAAAAAAGGAAATAATTTCACATTAAATTCATGAAAAGCATTCTTTGGTAGGTAGAAATGCAGAGCAGTGTACAGTAATTTATCTTCACTTATAATATGATAACATTTGTCCTATTGCCTCTAACCAGGCCCTTAGCTCTGGGAACCCACAAACAGCTTCAATCAATTTACCTTTCATTGTTTATTAGTTCGCTGATTAATTTATTAATGAAAGTTCGGATTTTCCCACCAATGACATTGGAAGACTGTCAAGGTGAATAAATAGGCTGTCAGAACAATTGATTGATCAAATTGAAAGATTTTCAAGTCAGGTGGACATGTATTTGTGTCCTCTTGCATCACCTGAAACAAACACATTTATCCATGTCTCTTATTGTGCTGTATAAATAATAACCGCCCACACAATTAACTGTATGTTTGTCTTATTTGTTTGACAATCATTTAAAATTTTTGTGTTATCTGCTTTTAAAAAAAAATACTCCTCATTATTCTGCCATGAGTGTTCCAAATGTGCAGACTCTCGATCCATTGCACACAGTTGGGTGGTGGTGTGAGGCATATTTACTCAGTGCCGTCGCGAGTTACCCAATGAGATTCATTCTCAGTTATGTAAGTATTCTAACAAATGGCAACTTATTCCATATGAGCATCAGAGCCATTTTTTCTCAACATACTGTGCATCCTGCAGACTGCATCTACCTTGTATCAAACTGCTGGACATCATGGATAATGTCAGCCACCCTCTGCATGCCACCATCACAGCACAGAGGAGCTTACTCCTTCTTACCCAGGGTCGGTCTGTCTGTCTGTCTGTCTGTCTGTCTGTCTGTCTACCAACCCATTACAGTTGTAATTTGCCAAGCTGACGCAGAAATATATAAAACATGGCATTGACTCTTGAAATAGAACAAAAAATGTCATTTCATTATGACGAAACATAATTCAGAGCAGGGCATTATCAACACAGATCCAGTCTCATTTATGTAGGCATTTTTTTAATGTAAAATAATTTTACTGTTGCTATTGTGCATATGCATGTGCAACACGGACACTACAGAATCTCCCCTCCCTTCTTGACCAGTTTCATATTCTTACACAGATTACACACTTTGAACACTTACATAATATTTTTTCAGCATGTTCATCTAGTCTAGCAGTCATTTTAAACAGTTGTAAGACTGTTATAACTACAAAAAGTACAAACTTCTTCACTAGCCTATTTTAGAATTTTGTGAAGTTATCATTTTAGTCTTCTTAAGGCTTATTTTTATTCACATAAATTGTGCATGGGTTCATATATTCACATGCAAAAGTAGATACAGAAGATAGATTTTGATAGTGCTCATCCAATTCTAGAATTGGGGTTTGAGAGCCATAAATAATGAAAATGAATAAAACAAACTTCATGAATGTTTATTACATTCAGCATGAAACTGGATGAAATTGTTTTGGAATGTGCATGATGCATTAATGATTTTGAAACAGCTTCAGCATATTCGAACAAGACTGC
Organism: Leptatherina wallacei; assembly: GCA_028567055.1. Taxonomy (NCBI): domain Eukaryota; kingdom Metazoa; phylum Chordata; class Actinopteri; order Atheriniformes; family Atherinidae; genus Leptatherina; species Leptatherina wallacei. The sequence continues at coordinate 16,419,232 of JAOXYM010000021.1, forward strand.
TGCTAGTTCTTCAACTGAAATCAACAAATAGGTCTTTTTCTTCTAGACTACTAAATATGTGCCATAATGGCATCCTGTAACTTATCAGCCCTGAAAGGGGGTGCGAGGGAAATGCCTCCCCATCGGAATAGACGTGATTTGTAAGTGTTATCTTTGCAAAGTCACAAAAATCTTCATAAAGAGGTCACCTGGAAAACTGCATGGAAAGATTCTGTGCTGTCCTCAAACAACATTTGTGCTTTTGGTGTTAGAATTTAAGACAAACTTATGACAAGTGGTTTTATACTCAGAGGTAACAACATTGTTTTCACTTCCTGGTTGAACAGAAATCAAAACTTCTTTGTCAAGCTTACAAAATGATCATGGATTGAAGTAAAAAAAAAAAATTTTTTTTGAAGTGCAGCTACCACCCTGATGAACACCATTTTGCTCATTGCTTGGTCCAACATAAATACAACATGTTTCAACATGACTTTGTCACTTTCTGGTTGCGTTTGAACAGAAACCTCATTTGTTTAGGGTTGGACAATAATGATGGCAAGGGCTGAAATATATCATTTTTACATTGTGACTATTAACTTAATAGATACCATTTTTGTTTGTTGTTAATACTTCTTAATGCTTCTTCTGCACCCCGCTGTAACGCCTATGTTTTATGTAAAGCACCTTAAACTGTCCTGTACATGAAATGTGCTATACAAATAAACTTGCTCGCAAGACTATTAAAGGTCCCATATTCTTCAAACATAAATATTAGCTGTTTCTATATGTATGAACAAACAACCATGAAGGTGTATTTAGGAAGAAGACAGTCTTGATCATAATGTTAACTGAGATTAATTAGGTCAGTGCGACTGTATTATAAAGTTTTCCTAATACATAGTAAGATAGGTCTGGTATGCTAGAAACTTAATGTCCCCACATGAATTCAGTCCCTACTGTTGTCACAATCCACCATGCAAATAGGACCCGAATGCAGGACCAGACAGGTGGGAAACAGGCAGGTATCTGAACAAAAAGCTTTAAACAAATCAAACGAAAGTGCTGCTTAAACATGAAGTTCAAAAGCTAAACATTTTACTAGAAAGAAAACAGAGGACAGATTGACAAATAGGAAGCAACAAGATTGAGATTCTAGTTAAGAACAATGAAACCCAAGGAACTAATATTCCATGTGGGGGGATTTTATTTTTCCGATCTATCCATCCTGTTAGCTTCAAACCACTCCATCCTCGTCCTGTCACTTTCTCTCGTAAGCCCCTCTTCTCTTCAGTGTATACCCCTTTGTTCTCTTTTATCATCCGTTTGACACCTGTACAGAGGGGGTAAAATGCAGTCATCTGTCTGTCTGTCAGAAATAAGGGTCATTAGCCTCTGAAGGACATGGGGCAGAGCAGGGGGAAGGACACCTTTAGTAGGTATGAAGTGAACATGCAGCTAAAAAAAATTTCTTCAATACCTTGTTCTTTATAAAATAGATTAAAACATAAAACTGTAAAATCCTTTTAAATGTTAAAATTTTTCCCCTTATTTTATCCAAGTTCTAAGATTATAGAATTGACACTTAGTCTGCTTGGTTCTGGGATGTAAAACCTAAAATAACATGATAACCCATTTTCACTTGCTGGACTTCCAGTTGTTACAAAAAATATTGATGCTCAACTTGAACATTTCCTGCTTTGGTTCTTACTCATTGCTTTAAACTTTAGCACAACCACTAAATAGGCCTTGTTTGCAACCTCTCACATACAATTTCCACTAAAGGAACCATAGTTATACAGAACTGCACTATATCCAGAGGGAGTGGTGCAATATAGATATTAGTTCAATTTAATTCAATTCAGATTTATTTGTATGTCACCAATTTACGACAATGTCATCTCAGGGCATTTCACGGACAATCAATTCGAGCCAATTTGTTGTCATCCAGTGTTCATACAAGCCAATTCATAACAAATAATAGCCTAGCTAAGGTGAACCAACAGATTGCATCGAATCTTGACTTCGATCCAATCTCCCATCCTGAGGATGCTAGAGGCGACGATGGAAAGGGAAAACTCCCTTTTAATAGGAAGGAAAAACCTCGACCGGTTGGTGGAGAGGTCAGAAAAGACACATCAACAGCTTTTATTTAGGGAGATCTGCTGAGAGAGAAGAGGAGAAATACGTTAAGATGCCAATACTGTCAAATATTGATGCATGGGAAATGAATAGTAAATGGACTGTACTTGTATAGCGCTTTTCTAGTCACATGACCACTCAAAGGGCTTTGACACTACATGTCACATTCACACACTTCTACTGGAAGATACTAAGTTCTTTAACATATCACACGCATTCATACCATGATAAACACATGGGGAGGCAATGTGGGGTTCAGTGTCTTGTCCAAGGACACTTTGTGGTCAGGGGAAGCCTGGAATCAATCCACTGACTTTCTGGTTGGCAGATGACTGCTCTTCCTCCTGAGCTTCAGCCACCCCTACAGAACAGAGAGATGAAGATGAAAACTTGGTGATGGAGAGCTTTATATGTGAGGAAAAGAATTATAATTTCTATTCTAGATTCGACAGGGTGCTAGTGAAGAGAAGCTAAAACTGGAAAAATATGATCTCTCCTGCTAGATCTCATCATTTGGAAACTTTTCAGGGTATATTTAGGACAACTCATTAAGTTCATGACTGACTTGATCTTCCTGAAATATGTGACAACTTCCTTTACATCTCAATATACAGTATATTGAAGATTATGTTCTCACACCATGGAAACAATGGAGAAACCCTGTTTCAGTTTTTTGAAGCCAATTCTTAACAAACAATAGCCTTTTTGAATATCACCGTTGTTCCTTAACCTTATTAATCAATGTTTATAAATCAGCGAGATTGCTGGTTTTCACTTTCATTTTTCACTTTCATTAAGTTTACTTCTGTCTAAACTATTTTCTAAGCAGTCTGTTTTTACTTAGGTTTGAAGAGAGAGAAAAAAAAGAATTCACACAAACCAATCCAAAGCAGCACAAAACTACAATTAGACACAAAATGACCCAAGAAACTAACTGAGATTGTCAAGACAGAAGAGAGATGTGAAAACAAACAAAAAACTGATCCCAAATACAAAGAAACATATTGGGGGGTATAAAGATGAACTGATACGAGTTATGAACCTAACTTTGACATTAAAGATGTTATTACATTTTTACAAAATACAAAAAAAATGTAAAACTACAATAAACTGGTTTAGATAAAAGTTTCTTGGTTGCAGATCCTGACCACATTCAGAGTAGAATGTCAAGGTGAGTCTGTTACATTATCACATCAGCCCACACACATATGCAGCATACACCCAGACATTTGGTGCTTGGAAGATGGAAGCCCATAGCTGCGAGAGTCATGACTCATGACTCAGACACAAAAGCAGACTGGGAAGACAGTGTTAGCTGGTAAAGATTCATTTAGAAGGACGTATTCCAATAATCTTGCATGGTTTGTGTGATCAGGGTCCTGAAACAGGAGGAGGGGTGGAAACCAGTGATGGGAGGAAATCCAAGCAGGTGAACACTTTTCTGATGGTCATAAACGAGGTGACGAGCAGGCAGGCATACAGACAGAGGAAGCGCGACAATCTGAGCTGCAATGACCGAGCAGGACTCCTAAACACAAAGATGCTGTCTTGGTGGAAAACAAAGATTTCTTCAACATTCAGCCTGACTATTACCCCTCTGAGGTATACCAATCTGATCTTGAGTGGTGGTTAGACTGGTGCGGAAGAAATACTGCTGGGTTGATGAGAAGATGAATACACCAGGAATCCTGCTGGAGAGAGCTGGAGCCACACCTGCACACAAAGACTGACACACGTGCACACAAGGGAGACAGACCTGAAATCAATAGCTCATCATGACACATTGACAATGCACTGTCAAGTCTAAATTGCAGAAATCATTTGGATTTTAGGAAAAGGAAATAACACTGGACAAAGCCTGTGACACACTGATTAGATACAGTTGTAGCATTTAAACACACATCAGGGTGAATCCCTGGATGCTAATACAACCATTGCAAGCAAGAATAACAACTCACCAGATAAAGACTCAGAAATGGAGGCTTTTTTCCAAATAATACCAACCACATTATTTACCAACCATCTGCCAGACTTTACATCAAAATCAAGATCAAAGTAAGACATGAACTATGAAATATTTTCTTTCCTATGCTAAAAAGTACCAGATACACATGTGGTTCTCTGGCCTTTAAAAGAAAAATAAAATGTTTATGTAGCAAACTTATACCGCATTTATTTTTTACAACCATTTGAAAAACTGTTAATAGAAAATACATATTCATGTTAAACACATTAAGAACTTTAAACAGCATCAAACTGTATCAAACTAAATTCTTGTACATAAAAAATGTTAGTCCTTGAATTATAAGGTGTAACATATCTAACTATGTATCAGATCATCTTTTAAGGGAAAGTTGTACACCCTGAAAACATACCAAAAATGCAGAGAACCAACTAATGGAGATGCAAAGCCAATTTAATGTTAGAGTTACACACTGCGGCAAAAATCTACAAAATAACTGTAACAGGATGGATGCAGGAGATGAAATGGTAGGACCCAATTGTAAGACTGATGAATATTAGAGGCAGAAGAGGGTAAGATGAAGATTTTAATAGTAGGAAAGGCACAAATAAAGACTAAGGAAGCCACTAAACTGGCTGACAGAGAGACAACTAACAGATAAAAACATAATGAACTGGCACAGGACAAAGGCAAACTGGGAGCTGAAAAACTGAGGGAACTAATTACAAACAAGAAGCAGGAGAGGCAGTCAGCAAAAAAACTGGTGTGATAATCAGGGAAGAGGAAGTAAAGTGAATAGAGCATAAGATAATAAACTCAGCAAAATAAAACAGGAAACAAGACAGAACTCAAAAAGCAGCAACAGAAGGACTTTAAACCAAGAACAAAACCCGCAGACGATGACATTAACCATACAGAAACAACTAATTAAGAAGAGACAACCAATGAAAACAAAGGGAATCAAAAGGAGCACTGAGGGAAAAATATCGTCAAAAATATGCACAGGACCACACAGACACACAAGTACCACCAAGAAATGGAAAACGCATCTCCTTTTGAGGAATAAATGGCCTTTTATGGTAGTGAAATGTGTTTAATTGATGCCTCCTGTAATCTGTATTCACCTTGTGACCTCTCCTCAGTATTAATGGACATTTGGGTGATATCATATGTTTGTTCTGTATTATCCTTCAAATAAAAATCCTCATTGAGATTTAATGCAACGCACACAGCTCATTAGAATGACAACACCGGCAGATTCTGCTCGCACCTGATAAAATTTTTACATCACCTCTTCTACAAAGAGGATCAGTGTGATTCCTTTGAGAGAGAGAATGTTGAATTCAGCCCCAACATGTGCAGAGCACTTCTGACATATTCACGCTTACATGGATAAATGTGTTGCGTAACCAGTAAACCATCTGTTTGAGAGAATGCCAGATAAATACAAGGTAAACAGCGGACGTGATGAGGCAAAAAAGAATCAAATTAAAAATGGTTTGTGAGAGCAGAAGTGACATTGAGCTAGTTAGATAATTGGTCGGCCAGTTAGAAAAGTGGAGGCAGCGTGGAATGATAGAAAAGAAGAGCACAGCTGAAGAACAAGAAGGGCAGAGGAAGGCGAATGGTAAAAAAAAAAGGGATGAAGTAAAGAGTTGAGTTGGTAGTGAAGAACATGTTCAACACACTGCCAATCTGATGAAGTCAAAAAGTTCTCTCATCAGTATGTAACCTGGGATAATAAAATGTTCCTTAATGGCACAGTTTACAGCTGTTTCTGAGTCGGATGAGGAGCCTAAGGAGCAGCCTAAGAATTAAAATATCCACCTGTTAGTTTAATATGGCACATTTTACTAACTAATATTTGATCTATAATATCAGGAAATCTCAACTATAGGATCTCCTGTATATCCCAGGTTGGAATATCCAGCAGTTTTTATGTTTGGGTTAATTGGAGATATATGACTGTACTGTAACAAACCACTGCAATATTTACAATAGTTCAGACAGCAAGTAATACCAGAATCATTATTACAGCTACATATGTAAAAAGATCCACTGAGAATCTCAACTGGGGATCATCATGTTTAGATAAAAGTTTTATCACTTTTTCATCAGGTGCTTTTAACACACCCAGCCGACACTCTTTCACTCATTTATTAAACAGTGAACTCATCTGCTCTTACGGTTGACTGCTGATGGTGAAGACTTTGAAAACCGAAGAAAATTTTCTGACATTTGCCTCCTCCGCTGCCTCAGGTGCCTTTTTCTTTTAATATTGTGCCTCTGTGCTGGTCCCGCTCCTCCCATGAGCCAGACCTTGCCTGGGATACATCATGTGTCAGCACAGGTTACATCATCGATTGGCTTTAGAGCCATATGGGCTGGATGCGGAGTGCAGCTGCAGGATCTCTATGGTGTTTGATGAGGAAGTAACTTAGCTAGAAAATGAAGGGGACAAATGATCATACACCGTACAGATGGCTATATTATTGTACAAATCTGATAATTATCGTACATCTGGCAACACTGGCTTGAGTCATAAGACTTGAGGTCAAAGACTTGAGACTTGACTTGACTGAGAGTGAACATCTCTGACATGCATGCATGCACAAATAATCCCTTTACACACACTCTACCACTTTTAAAGAACCACTTTATATTTCTTTTATAATAATTTGTTCTTTTACCTTTAGGTGCTGGCTGTGGCAGAGCCCCTGCTGGAGGTGGTATCCCCATTTTGTTTGTTTGGTGGCGTTGTCCTTTAGCTGGTTTTAGACTAACCACATCACCTCTTGCTTGCCACAACCAGAATGTGGCAGGATGAAGGAGGGCCCAGGTGGGGATTGAACCCACAACCTCGCGGGGGAGAGTCATGGGCGCTGACCAGTCAACCAAAGGGATATCCCTGTGGCCAAGTAGCCAGGGCACATGATCAATCAAATGCATAGTGACAGGACCCTCACTGTCACACGTGTTTAAAAAAAAACACAGTTGAAAGGAATTTGAATTGAAGGCCTACTCCTTAACTTCTTGACTTTAAAACTCTACTTCTTGGACTTGTTTGATGGCACAGTGACATCTATTGTGTGCATTTCTGGAGCCATCGTGGCCCAGTAGTGTCCAATGACTGAGAAACACTATGCACTATACAGCTTTTTCATCCGGGATACATGCGTGTTAAGTTTAGCTTTGCGCATGCATTACACGCTAGCAAGCAGATGTAAACAAACTGGACATTTTAAAAAGCACACCGGCTGATTCAGCAAAGAAACATTAGAAGACATCGGGGGAAGGGAGGAAACAAAAAAGAGACAGAGCAAGAGATACAGAAGGAGCCAAGAAAAGTTTTTTACTGTCTGGAGAGATCTCATAGTACAAATAGATGCAAGATGGATGGCAAATTAGCTGTCGCATCACTGAGAAAATGGCATAAGTAGTACGTCTATATATATATATATATATATATAGTTACAAACTTTTTTGGCCTCTGGTGATAATATCAGCAATCTAAGCCTGTGGTGTTTGTAAGAGTTTAGTATGGATCAGTTTAATCTTTGTGGTGTAAGGGGACATGAGTATGGTCTATGCTTGTGTTATTATTATTGTGATGCAATTTCCCCTCGGGGATCAATAAAGTATAATTCATTCATTCATTCATTCATTCATTCCTCCATTCACAAAAATGTAGCCAAATATGTAAAGAAGGTTGATGCATGTGAGTTGCTTGGCAAAGGTAGACATGGTGATTCATAGCATGATGAACGTTCAGTAGATGGCCTGGCCAACATGGTTGAAGTTCTGGCCAAAACCCTCAACCATGATGATGATAATTAGCTTAAAGTTGACAAAAAAATTCTGTCAATATAAAGATGTTTGCTGAGAAGTTACTTTAGAAAGTTTGGGTGCATGTTCAAGTTGGCCCATTTATTATTAAATGCCTTATAAAGAAATCTCCTAAAGCATAACCAAACAGAAAAAAAATCATGTTGAGTGATGTGAGCAAAACGCATTAGACAACACATCACAGCTCCAGACAACACACTGATGGAAAATTGATGGAAAACTGTGATGCAACCTGAGCCAAAAGTTGTGTAGGCTTAGTAACAGTGTTTTTGCTCTGAGAAAAAGTCCAAACATTTAAAATTTGCAGGTTGGATAACATTTGCTCAAATCTGTCACATGCATTGGGGGTGGGGGGGTGGGGTGGGGGGTGGGGGTTAATTGGTTGAGCATCTTTGGATAAAAACACCTGTAGCCCCTCGTGGGAAAAAAAAGAGACACAGCAAAATCAGTTTGTGGTCCAACTGATTAGTAAGAATGAAATATAGAACAAGAAGAACATTGAGAACAGCTTTGATAAAAATAACTCACTCTAAAGATGTAACACCAGAATGGATTCTACTCAATTTTTAGTTGATGAAAGAGAGGAGGCTTTTAAAGGGCTGTAACATGGTGAAACAATATAATGTGCTTTTAGTCTCTCAGTTAACTGAATGTCTAATTGCCCATTTATACTTAACACAGAAGACGTCCATCTCCTGCGTCGCTTAGGCGTGTAATTTGATCAGTTTTCATGAATAAATGGGCCTTGATCTATTTAGACAAATACCTCTTGAATTTCAAAAGATTTACATAAACCAAACTCACAATTCTCCCGAATGAATTCTAGAAATAAACTCACACGTCAGTTTCCTCTGAGTCTTTTTTATGAAAAAATTAAACAGCAGTATTAATATACTATTAATGACATCAAAAGTTATGTCACAAATAAATTAAAGAACTAATACTGGTTTTGTAATCCATTGTATCTTTTTTTTTACTAATGGCTAATTTCATTGCAGTCATGTGCACTCTTTATTCTTTATTTTTTTTTATTATTTCATTGGAGAGTCATGTTTTATGTACGGTGTGATGTTGGAGGTGAGTGGAGTCTTTATTGTTTTTTGTTATATTTTCTTTTTGAGGGATTGTCTGCAAACTTTCTATCAAAGACAATGAAATAACTGAACAGACCCAAATTTATTATTATTATTATTATTATTATTATTATTATTATTATTTCAAAACAGAAGACACCAGCCCAGCCATCTGACTGCCAGCATGCCTGCTTTAATGAGGTGCTTTGATAAAGACATGACGTGCATTGTTGGCACCGCTCTGGTTGAGAAGCCAGAAAGGACAAGGCCCAAGCAGTGCTTCTCAGACCTCAGCCCTCCCCACACCAGCAGGCCGACAGCTGTCCGCATGCCATGCTGTCCTATTCTGTTTGTGTGGGATTTTTTTCCTCCCACTATGGGGACGTGACTTGTATGGTGTATGAAAAAGGCCACACAGTTTGCTGGCCACTCCTGGTGGTGTGCTGAAAAGGGGCAGGCATGTGGCATCAGGAAAGGCTGGTCTCAGTGTTAAAAGGATTTTGAAATGGTCTCCAGTTTTCCGTACAAGACAGCAGACCACTGTTATGGAGAGATAGCCTATGTTTTTTCCTACTATGTATTTCCATAAGTGAGGTGAGGTCACATGCCTTGAGGCAACAGTAGCTGCTCCTGTATCCGAATCGTTTGATTATTTTGTTACATATTGTGGATAATATTGGTGCAAGATTACCAATGCATAGAGGATGTTTCTGGTTCTGCTGCTTTGATTTCTATTATTTTTCCAACCCTGCTCGTTGTCAGTCTAACAGTGTTACAGTAGACTAAAGGACTACTGTGGTGTGTAGGTATAAATTGTAAGCAGTCACGGAACATTTTATGAATCGGTATCATGTCTTTCTTTTCAAAATTGTGTTAGCATAGGTGAAACATGCAAGTATAAAGATGTCCCAGTCTGAAAAAGACCTAATTATATATCATGTTGATACATAATAATTGCATTTATAAATGGATAATGCAGCTAAATGATGATCATAATTGTTCATTGCATTCTCTGGAAGCATGGACCATGTACAGAAAGTGAAAGAAAGTTTCTTATTCATTATTTTCTTTGGTAAAAAAACAATTTGACAAGAACTAGAAAATTGCAGTGTCTGTGTGGTCCTCTGATAATCATTCAAAACATCACTGGTGTGTTCTGTGTCCTTTAATGCTGTCAGTGCCCAAGGCCGAAGCTCTTTTTAAGGAATGATCAGTGACATTTAACAGCCTTGTTTTACATAATGAACACAATAGATCAGCAGGGCCGTGCAATTCCTGAATATTACTGCTCATTTTACTGTGACCCCAGAGCACTTTAAACAAGCAGTCTGGTCCAGCCCCTTCTTTAGAGGCTCTTTTCTGTGAGGATTCTACCCTTGTAAAAACCCTGTCATGACTCAGCCCTGCTGCAGAATCTCTGATTACAGAGAAAAAACTCCATTATATTGGCTCTGCACACCATCTTGTACAGATCTCAAGTGAGAATTATCTGCAGAGAAGAAGATGAACATTTGTGCTTTATGGGATTCCAGCAGACAAGATCAGAGATGATAAGGGAACAGCCTCCTCTATCAAACACACTGTCTTGGAAATAATGGAACAAGGACTCACATGGAACACAGAACTCACTCTGAAATGAATCAGACAGTTACAGTACAGGACACAATACTGACTGTTTCCATCTAACTCACCAAAGTAGGTTTCCCTGGCAACTAAAACAGGTCCGGAACTTATTTTTTCTTGCACGCGAAGAAACATACTTTCATATAACCGAAATAAAAGATTGTTCTTCCTCCTAAGAAGGATGAAGAACGATGCGTAGTCACCAACATCTGCTGTGAATCAGACAAGTAAAGTGGTCAGTGTTGGATTCCAGCGCAGTACAATGACAGGGCTCCACAGCATGTGGAAGCACTTATCCACATCTGTATGGGAGTTGTTATTGTTACAAAAGATAATGAACAGATGTTCAACTGTTCCCATAGGTGAGAGACCAGTAGCACAACCTCGTCATCCAAGACAGCAGTTAGTGTCCTAAACAGTTTTGATAGTCGCCCTCTGTTTTCCCTTTGCTTAATTTGCACAAATTTGACCACTGGGGTTGTATGTTTATTAGAGCCAGACAAACACTGCACCAGTATCCCGGATATACAGCTGTTTAATATAAGACCAGTTTCTTTGTATAAATAGCAGCTGTTTTTGCACTCAGGTTTTCCATCAAATGTCATCATAAGAAGCTGTGGAGACATGAGGCATGTTGGCAAAAGTTTAGTTTACTGTGTATGTGAGCTTTGCTGCTTACTTTGGTGACATTTGCTGGTTTGAGGTGACAGCTATGCGCCCCTGAGGTAAGGCTAAACAGGTTATGTTAATCATTTCTGCTAATTACAACATTTCTGTCTGTGCAGTTGTTTACTGCACAAACAGACTTTGCCTGGCTGATAAGTTTTCACCCATAATTAGAATTGATTACAGCAACACAAGTGTAGGAATTCTGGTGGCACAGCAATCATTAAACCATCTGAACCTAAATATGTGGATTCAGTGTTTCTTTACTTGATTTAAACAGTTGATGTGTCATTTAATAACTTTTCGGAATAGGTCAAATATTCAAAATAGCATATTGATCAAGTATTGATCAAGACGTTGTATTTTACCGCCTTGCCACAAATTTTCTAATTCTGCTTGCAGAGGGGATCGGGGAGGTTATAATACTGGGTTATGTGTCAATCCAAGCTGTGCAGAAACACATCTAGCTGTTTTTTGTGTGTTGCTCAAGATCTGTTAAGCCAAATGAAAATTTTTCTTTGAGAGAAAATGTGTGCTGGGGTTAAGGAGAATGAAGATGCAGACGGGGGGATAAGGAAAGGAAGGGAAGGGAAAGGGAGTGGCTGATGGCAGTGGAACAAGCACTTGACCTTTTCTGTTTTGTTTTTTTCTTTTTCACCTTATGCTTCTCCTCACATTACAAACACACACACACACAGTTGCACTCAGGCCCTTGGGGTGTGTTTAGCCCTCAGGTTGCCATCTGTACCTGCCTGTTTGGTATGCAGTCAGCTCTGCCCCCATTTCGAGCGAAGCCTGTTCCCTCCTAGCTGTTTGTGACTCTAACTGCATGCACCCGAGGGATTGTGTATATTTGTACATATATGAGAAGCCTTTTGCTTTAGTTCCTGCATGCATGTGACTTGCTTGCTTGTGTTTTATGCACTGGTTGATGTCTGCATCTTTCTGTTGGCAAGTTTTATAGCCGATTTAGAAAATGTATTTTTATGGTGAAAACTATGTTTAGATATTTTTCTGTATTAATCTTAGGGTGTAATCAGTATTTGTTCTGTGTGTGTGTGTGTGTGTGTGTGTGTGTGTGTGTGTGTGTGTGTGTGTGTGTGTGTGTGTGTGTGTGTGATTTGTGAACCGAGAAAATAGATCAGCAGTATTCTTTTTAATTAATCTAAGATTTTAAGCATTGAACACTTGCATGGGAAAGGCTTGATGAGAATGTTCATATTTGCCTCCGATTCTACGTCCCGTCAATGATGTTTAAAACTTAATTAACAGATGATCAATAGTGTTTACACTGCAAAGCGACTGGGGCAGACTCTAATTAGAATATCCATACATTATTAATGACATTAGCAAGCTCTGAAATTAAAAGGAGACAACTGCTGCGTTCAATTAAGCCAGCACTCGCAGAGAAAAAAGTGTTGGTAAAATGACTAAAAATGAAACAAAAAGAGTGAGTGAACCAATGATCAAGGCACAGACAACAGGAAGTTCTGATGTTCAAAGTGCAGTACACAGAGAGACTCAGGATGCATCTTGAGGTTGAGTGACATGTACTAGCTGAGGAACTAAAACTTAATTAGAATCACTTTGTTGTACAAATCCCACAGCAATAGGGATGTGTAATATCACAGCGCAGAGCAGGCAGTGGCCAGATTACCCATGTTGCTCATTAAGTTTGAGGAGACATATATAGACAGTTGCAGGTTTGCATGTGAGCTATTCACAAGGCAATTAAATGTAACTACACTGTATGTCACCATACAACCACAAGGATAATTATGTTGTTTTTACAATCATTTTTAACCATGATCACAAAAGCTATGCTTTGATAAAGATTCAATCTGAACTATGAGTGGCAATAGATATCCCCAGTATTACTCTCCTAGCTGTTATTATTTCCATTAGCATTGCTGTCACAAAGACCATAGAGCCTAGCACCGACACAGTAGCTGGAATAATCACCACTACAAAAGAAAGAAGCACATTCAGAGAAAAAGTAAAGGGGAATTGTGATAATTTCATTTGAGGTAATAACTTGGGTTGAACAGTGCTTTGTGCAAAGAAGTAAGAAGTGTCAGGGTGAAAAGGAAAGTAGAGAACACAACAAACACAACAAAAATCATAAAGATACTTGGAGTTGTAAATTGATTAATGTGCTCTTTTCAAATTAAAAAACCTCCTACAGCTCAAATATGAAATTCTTTTTGATGAATCAAGTATACAGTGTCCACTGTGCAGCAGATAAAAGGGACCTTTTGCTTTTGTTTTTTTATCAGCACACACTTTAAAAGCCTGCATCATTGATAGTTTGGCATTATCACACATGGCATTGATACTTTGCACATCTGTAATGACACTATTAAGCTGAAAGATATGGGAGAGCCTTTTCATTCAGCATGACCTTGTCAAATCATATTCAGCTTGTATAACAGTATGACTCTGTAGCAAAAGTGTATGGGTTGCTGAGCTGGTTTAACTAGAAAGTGGAATATAACCCAAACTTTTTTAAGATTATATAGTGCATATATAACAATTTTAAATAATTGTGGCCTGAATGTGCAGAAACAATCTTTTATGCAGGATGCAGTGCTTACTCCAAGTCCACGTTATGACTTTTTTGTACAGCTGTATTTGGTCCCAAACTCTAAATTGTGCTAGATGATATGTTTTAGCAAAAATTTTTCTACAATGCCAAACATTGCAATTTCTCAATATTACATAAAAATTGTGCAATGACAATGTGTGTCCTTAATCTGTTCTGTACACAGATAAACTTAATTTCAGATTTCTCTGCACATCAGCATAATATCCTCATACCAGGTCTTGCCAGTGTTTGTTTGGCAGCAAAAATGTATAAGGAGGAGGAATGGAGAGCAGAAGGAGGCAAGAGAAGGTCACAGTTCACTTTTCTACTTCCTTTCCACTTTGGGATTCTTAGTTTTCTAGTTTGGCTCTCACCCACAATGTTAGGCATTAAAGCAACATTACATACATTTCTGTCTTTAAAAATGTTGTGCTTCCTAATAACTTCAATGGCACAAAAACATCCAATATGCACATTATTATGGCCATCATCATCCTGCTGGGAAACCACCCTTCACAACTTGAAGTTTCAGCCCAAAGCCACAAGTCATGTGACAAGTCACAGGATGCAAGACAGATGCAGAATTAACCTTCGTGAGGGGGTGCCTAAGTGTTCAGTCATGCTGCTTTAAAAGTATATGGCTAGGGTTCTAATTCATGATCATGCTTAGGTCTGCAAATATGGAAAAACTTTTTTTATAAAAAATATTCATGGTAACAGCCAGCATATATGTGATCTGATTTCATGGAACATGAATGCAGCCCAAGAGACTGAATACAGTTTTTGACATGTTCACAAACATACATATTACAAGTTATCTTGCAAGATTGGGATGCTTTCTATCAGGTACATTGAATAGGCAGCTTAGAGACAACTGGCTACTGCATCTGAAAAATAATCAGAATAATGCTCCTTAGAGCCGAGACAATACAGACCATCTGTGATAACTTTCAAATATACAAAAATTTGACAAATCACTGATACATAAGTACACATGGTAACAGCTTTAAGATTATCTTGAAATTATTTGTACAACTTTATTTAAAAAGCAGCTAAATTGGTCATCTAAATCTGTGGATCAATGTTAAGATTTTTTTCCCCCAGCTAGTTATTGTTCACAACAAAGACAAATATTTTCCTGCCTTCTTTAATTAAAAATTTATCTTAGTGCATAAACATAGACTCATTTTCTGTATACCGGGATGAAAAGAAAAATACTGTAATGGATGTTTGCTTTGAACAAGGAATATCCTTACAGTTTTGCTTTGTTATCTCCTTTAAATAAGGTTTTTCTTGCTTTGGGCACCTTCAGACTCATTATAACAATGTTTATATGTTCCCAGTTAAGCTGTTTGAGGCTATTTTCTTATGATAATAAAGGCTGCAACCACAAAAGTAAGACTTGTTTCAAAGAATTGTATGCTCCCTTTAACTTCTGCATCAGAGCCATTTTAACACCCACTTTCAGTACTTAACTCAGCCTCAGTGGAGAGTAAAGACTGTGAGATCTCAGCCTGAAAGCAGCCCTTGAAGATCATCTGAAGTTCATCTGTTGCCATTTGTGTCACAAGAATGAAAAAGAAACTTCTGTGGATAAAATGTAAGAAACTCCAAATTGGCTAATTACAAAAGGAGCTTAAACACTCATAATTAGTCTTTTCTATTGTAGTATTGGGTTATCACAATGTCATGCCAATGTAATTTAAGAGAAGTGGAGGGGAAATAGAAGTTAGACTTAAAAAGTACCAATTAAAGTTTCAGCTGGGAATCTACTTGGATCATTCAGGAGAATTTTGCCCCAACAAGCATTAACAATTGCTTTTATATTGCACTCAAATAATGGGTTGTAAGGGTTTGATGAGGAACCAGTAAGCTGATTCAAACAGCTTATTCCATGTACTTTCTTTTGAGCAACCTTGGGTCTTATGATAAAGTTTACTAAACGTGCCACCTGAAAAATAATTGATGAAATTTTTGTGTGTTTTGTTTTTTCAGTGCTGCATCTTTCCCACAAGAGAGATTATATTGTTTGCATATAAATACCAGAAAAAAGAAGGATAATTGACAAATGAATAAAAACACAAAGTCATTACAGAGTCACTTCAGTGAGCAAGAATGACCTCCCGTACTGGGCTGAGCTAAAGAAGCCTGCGCGTGCTGTGATTTCCAATGTTTGCCAGCCTGCTGCGCTACATTCTTCATCTGACTGAAGAAGCTCTGGGACCGTATTGGTAGTGTTGTAAAAAATAGATTGATTCTCAGATACTAACTGATACTAGGGATGTAACGATGCACTCAAGCCACGATTCAATTCACAATTTTAAATTCACAATTTTTAACGATTTTTCTCAATAAAATGAATTGTAGCTATTTTATGACCAAGTTTTACAAATCAGGAAAATCCACAAAAGCATGAGGCAAAAATAGCAAGTATTTTTTTTGTATTTGCTTTCATTAAAAATGCATTACTAAATGTTATTCAAGCTATTTTACAGCAATAGCAATATAAATATTCATCATGATTAAACAGAATATGGTTAATACCTGGATATGCAGCTGCACAGCTTTTTTCATCAGCCCCTGAGACACATCCTGATGCTGGTTTTTTCTCCAGGGGAGGTAGGGTGCGAAATCTGGGGTCAACTACAGTGCACTCTAGCAGGTGGCGGTATTCCCTAGCGGATCTGTCCAATAGATTTCTCAGAATAGCTGCCTTTTTAGAAATCACTGTGGTTGAGTCATCTTCATTATGTTCCATGCTCTGCTCAATCATGTGCTTTAGGGTCAGTATGATGGATACTGTGGGCTTGTGTTCATCACTGAGAAAAGCGATGGCTGTTTTTAAAGATTCACGAAGTTTCAGAGCATCACAGATGTCAGAGCTGTCCAATGTGTCAATTTCATGAGGAATTTGTCTTACGTCTGCTCTGAGAAGAGCAGCTGTGCTGCTATTTTTTGTTCCAAATAACGTTCCACCATGTCCAGCGTGTTGTAACATCCATAATAAGTTTTAATGTATGGCCGAAACACTTGACAACAGCAATGCTGTATTTTGGTCGTTCCAGCTTTCAATCCGCTACAGCTTGTCTTAGTACTTGCGCAATGTTAGACCAGCTGTGCGTTTCAAATAGAGGCACAAAGCACAAAGCTATCAATTTTCCTCTCCATGATGATAACATGAGCCATGATTGTAACGTAGCTTTGAGTTGCACTTGATGTCTAGCCATCGGTAGTGATTGCTACACTATGAGCCTCTCCAAGTACTTCAACAAAATTTGGGCATCACCATCTGGAATGGAGTACTACGGCTCTAAAGTTCTCATCGTTTCTTAAAAGCCTTAATTTTCTACAGTTGAAAATTTCCTCATGTCTTTTTCTATATAAACAGCGATTGGACCTTGTAATTGCCTTGGCCCTTGTTTGATTTTGAAATCAAAATATTTGTACAATAAATGTTTGAACATATTTTCAGTACGATGGTATAGCTGCATCTGACAGTTTGTAGACTTGCATTTCTTATTCCATCCACTTGTAAAATGGCTGCATCTGCATTTAGTGATTGTTAGTTTTGAAATTCATGACAAGGGTGCGAACTTACACCAAACACAAGGTAAACATCGATGTCTGAGACTGAAACATGTGGCAATACATTTAAACCTGAATTTTATTCATTGTTCAGTAGATTGTAACAATCCAAGTTATAAATTAGTGTTTTTGCATGGCATAAACTCTTCACCTCTCTTGTGAGCATTAGGATCAGGATATTTCTTTCCAGCGGGATATAGACATATTTTTTAACTTAGTTTATTAGTGAGAAACCTGAAAGTGTAGATGTAAACAGTAGCCTGGTTGCCCCAAAATGGTGGACAAAGCTGCTGTGATGCACAGGGATATCCATTTGGCTGACTGGTCAGTGCACCTGACTCTCATCTGGGAGGGTGTGGGTTCAAACCCCACCTGGGCCCCCCACGTCCGGCCACACGTGCATATTTTCTGTAGGTGCCTTGTCACAGTGGTGTCCCAGGTTGCTTCTTTAAAGGAATGGCTGAAGGAAATAAGAAGGTGAAAACAGTGTTTGAGGAGACCAGAAGGAGAAAGACTTTAATTTTGTTACAGTGTCGTATGACCTGTAGGAAGTTACAGGTTAAGCCCTTAGTGGCCAAAAGTTACATGGTATCCCTTTAATGAAATGCAGCATCACATACTGCATATAAAGGAGAAGAACTGAAACTAAAGTATTTTCTGTTATTAAATTTGTATCAATCAATATCGATACCAACATTGGTAGTGATAATATCAATTTTGGATCGATCCACCCAACACTATTGTTTAGACCAGTAGTTCTCAAACTTTTTGAGCCATGACAAATGGTTTAGACGCACTTTCAACATGGCCGCGGCCAAAAGCAGTTCATGCTGGAGTTCATTTGGGCCAGTTTTGGAAGTAAATCTGAAAAGTAAGATTGCTGTTTGGACTTTGAAGCAATGCTTCACCAGAGTGAAAATGAATGTTCATACTACTTCAAAAGCATTGTGTTATCTGTGGAGGCAAACCAGGTTTGTTTAAAGCGAACCACACAGTGCGAGCGTGAATGTGCCTTTAAGACTTTCACCTGGATTTGTATGTCAGGTATCGGCAGATGAGTAAGTTTTTGTTCAAACACAATATTGATGTTGAGGTGTGGCTGTCAAGCATGGCCATCAACATAAATGAACTGTATGGCTAGCTGTGTCTTGCTCCTCTCGGCACTTTACAGTTATCTAATTGCACAACAAGCTAGCTGGTCCCTGAGGCTCAGAGAAGGGGACAACCACAAACAACCCCTACCAGCACTGTCTGATGCAGCAGAGGAAATACAGCGCACCATCCTTAGCATCAGAATCAAGTTTTAAATTTTAGTATTGTAACAGCCTACTAAGATGCAGTTTTCTTTATCATTTGTTCAGTTTTTTGGCTCCACTCCACTCCAACAGATGACAGCAAATTTTGCTTTCCACCACAGACCTATGGAAGATATGCAATACCTTGACCATAGCTTCCTCAAGAAATACAATCTTCTTTGTACCTTCTTGTAGATAGATTTACTGTTGCATGTCCAGTCCAGTCTGTTGTTCAGGTGAACACCCAGGTATATGTAATCCTCAAAGTCCTCCTCTTCTTCTCCGAGGATGGAAATACATTTGATTGTTCCTACCCTTTAAAAAAAAAATCTCCTTTGTCTTGTTTGCATTAGAGGATATAATTGTTCTCATGCTATGCTAGAAAGTGGTTAATTTTTTCCTATATTTGGCTTCTTGCCCATTAGTGACACACGCCACAAATGTAGTCCCCTGAGAATTTCTGCAAATACTGAGTAAAGGGAAACAATGAGAGAGTGGTCCCCTGTGGTACTCCTGTGGTGCTGACCACCTTCTCAGACACACAATCTCCCAGTCTCACAAACTGTGGTCTGTTTGTCAGATAGTCAATAATCAAAGCAATTGTAGATGCATCCCCAGTGTATTTTCTGGAGCTTCTCACATAACAGTGCAGGCTGAATCATGCTTAAAACACCTGAGAAATCAAACAGCCCGACCTTCACAGTACTGTCTGCTTTGTCAGCATGAGAATGGACTCACTGAAGCAGGTAGATGATTGCTTCTACAATTACTGAAAGGTGCTTACTTGCTTACTTAGGTGAGGCAATGACAGTCTCTCCAGGACATTAATGATGCTGGATGTCACAGCAAATGGCCTGAAGTCATTTAGGGTAGATAGATGTGGTTTTTAGTTAAAAAAAAACAAAAAAACAACAACAATTCAGTCTCACAGTTGTTCCATGCTAGCTTTCAGAATGTAGGGCATGACACAGCTAGACCTGAAGCATCATTCTGGTTAAGCCTCTCCAGATGCTGGATAAATACAGATCTGAAGGGGAGGCAGAGGGGTTCTCAGTGTGTCCTGATGTGAGGGGAGGTGTTAGAGACGCTACTGTATGTTAATATCTGTGTTTAAGTTGTTGGGTGAGGACAGGAAGAAAAATGCTGTGTCTTCTTGAGCTCTATTCATTGGCTTTTTCTATCACTGCCTTCCTTCATCATTCCTCTGCTCCTTGCAACCAGTAATGTTTTTCATCCCTGACCACGAATCATTGGTGCTGTTTTATTGGAGTTTGCACTCTAGCTTTCTCTTGTACATCTTCCTGCTTTTCTTTTCTTCTATTTTAGCTCTGCCAGCACACTCCTTAATAACTCCCCATCTCCCACCCTGAAAGCTTTCATCTTCAGGTGACCAGTGATCCAGAACTCTTTATTGAGGAAGCACTTCACTGTCCTATAGGGATGATGGTCTCCATGCAAAAACAATGTAATCTGTCACACAATCAATCATTGATGTGTCTATCTATCTATCTATCTATCTATCTATCTATCTATCTATCTATCTATCTATTGCCAAGCCTTTGTTAAAGTGCCAACATTTGCAGATTACCCCTCATCCGATAGGGGCTGGAGTTAATCCCTATATTCTCCTGTTAAAAAAGATCAACTTCACAGCAGAAATGAACATCTTTACAGCCTGGTAAAGATCCAATTTAGGAGACGTCATCCATCGATTATACAGTCAATGGGTGACACTTATTTTCAGCTATGCTGCATTCAAGGTAGCTCGGAAATCACAATTCTAACAGGCTACCTCACACAAGGGCAACTACAATATTAAGATAAACAAGTCAGGATTTGAGCCTATGGGCTTCCTAACAGCTTAACTAGCTGTTATATAATGATAAATATCCTGTTTAAAAATATGATATATAATGATATGATGATGATATATCTATAAAATAGATCAAAATGAAAAAAGATTAAAAAAATTCTTCGATTAATATGCGATTAATCACAAGTTAACTCAGGACACTCACGTGATTAATTGTGATTACAAATTTTAATCGACTGACTTAATTCCAATATCAAGAAGATAAGCAGATGAAATTGAATTAAACTCAAAGAACAAGTGGAGAGGATTTTTTCATCAATAATTTTAACCCAATCAATTTAATTGGGTTGCAATTTAAGTGACCACTGAAACCTTGGAAAATGTAATATAACAAAAATCCTTCAATAATGCTTTTATAATTGGATTTAGTCTTATTGAAGCAGATCATGAGGCCCTGAGGTTTCAGGTATAGGAATTGCTGACACTGTACAGTGCGAGTAGGCAGCACAGATATGATTCTCAGTGTCATTCATCAGAGGGTAATTGATGTGCCCAGCAGGCCAGAAAACAAGAGAAGGCAAAGGGCGGTGAGGCAGGCGGGATACATTCATTTCATCTCCGATGAAAGACAAGAGACACAATATCAAGATGTTTGGGAGGCCATCTTTCACCATCTCTTTACTCTGGGCTGTGTGCATGTGAGAGAAAAGGGTAATTTGATTTTCTGTCCCCCGTCTCATAGCTTCAGACTGGGACACCCAGGCAATCTTGTCCACTGACCTTCCAGTTTCACTTAAACTTTCAGCCATGAAACACTATCTATGTCTGATTTTCTTTTTCCGCAACAAAAACATTTTTCGAGCGCAAGCACATACACACGTGCACTGACACACACTCGTGCATGCTCAGACATGGAGTCTCATCTCTCATCCTCCGTAATTAAGCCTTCATTGATCCTGGGGGCGTTTTTGCCGTGTAACCTAATATCAGCAGTAACATTTCTTGCATTTATAACACAAGTGAGTGTATCTATCTTATTTGTTTTGTGCGAGTGCGTGCATTCCTGTGTGCATACGCATGGGTTCGTGTTTCCTTGGTTACACTGATGGGCTCTCAGACTGCTTGTAGCGGTCCATTAGAGATCAATGGGATCCCTGCTCCTAATTCCTACTATCAGGGCGCCTCTGATCTTTATCTGCTGTGTGGAAAATGCAGTCAAAGCCATTTTATCCTTGCGTACAGATAAACACACACACACAGTCCATATATACGATACAGTGTATGTGCTTTCCAGCTGGTGTAGGTGAAGATATTCTCATCCACGCAAACAATCCTCTAGGCGCCAGGTGCGTTTGTCTGTGCTGAATGAAGTAAAGATTAATGTCTGTTGAAGACTTAAGCGGACTTATTTCTGTGAATGGTTCCCGAGGTGATGGTGGTTAAACCATGAAAGTCAAAGATCCTGAGCTCAGGAGCTGCAGCTCAAACCCACACCTGAAGGAACCAGTTAACACACTGCAATGATATCCAATGTGACTATTGATTGTGCAAGAATAATGTTACTGTAACACTTTGTGTATTCAACATTAACTTTGCACTGAGTTTGGGTCATGGGTGAAAGATATAGTTCAGGGTCAAGTTCTGACTCAAACACATGATGCTTGCTTTGTGTGCATCCAGTCACAATAGAATAAGACAACTCTTCTTCTACTCAGAATACTCAGAAGACAGTGACAGTGTATTTCCCCGTTTCATCCGTATCATTTCGCCTCCTCTACTTCTGCAGTAACATAGTCCCAACAAATGTAAAACTTGTGTTCACACAACACACTCTCTTTGAATGAAATATCTTCATTTAAATAGAAAAGGGAAAAGAAAGAGAAAAAAGTTATTTCCTCCTCCATTACCAAACCTGGTTACACTTCAAAATGGCTCCGCTGTAACTGTTATAACATCACTGTACATCTCTGTATGAGATTTAGTTTATTTACACAAGTTTTATGCTGTCATGGAAACATCTTAATATAACAATGACCAAAAAAATTTAATCCCCAAAGCTCCACTTGTCCTTTGCCTCTTGATTGTGCTGCAACAAGAAAACAGGTTCAACAGAATACAAGTCTGTAGAACTTGTTTTACAACTAATTCTTTCTCCAAGTGTGTTTTTATTCTGCTCAGACCTCATGCCTGTACCTCTTATCTCTGTAGGCTTTGATCATGTGGACAGTACATTGAAACAGTCCAAAATAGTCTAAACTAACTCACCTCAATAAGATTGCCCTAGAATCAGACTATTCCCTAAACTAACTTTCAGCTGGAGTCAGACAGTCAGACTGGGTTCTGCAGAGTCTTCACAAACACAGGATATGAGAGCTATCTGTCTGGCACTATTCTCTGATGAAAGTAAACTCGAGTTGGGACAACTCCGATCCAAATGTTTTCTTTGTGATGGAAAAGTGTAATTTTATGTCTGTAACCGAAGTAAACTTTAATTACATTACATTACATTACATATCTGCTTTGGGCAGAGCCGCTGCTAGCTATTTGGGTACCCTAAGCACAACTGCCTTTGTGAAAAAAATCTAATAACTATTACAAAATGTAACTATTCTTTTTGTGATGTTTGGTGTTCGTTTTTGAGAAAAAAAAGTTTCATTTTTGCTGTTCATTAAAATCAGCCCCGTGACAGACCTATGCAGAATATACAATTAGAATAAAATTTGTAAACGGAGAGACCTTCTTACAAAAATTTGCAATATGCACCAATACAGCCAAATTAACTGTCAGATTTAGAGAAATAAAATGTCCACAATGATGTGTAGTTTAATGTTCTCTGAGTTCCAGATGTAGCCCAAGAGTAGCGTCTGTATCACAAAAAAAGTTGATATTGTAGCCCAATGCCAGTGTCCCCACTCACACCACACGCATTCTGTGCATAGGGCATCGAGCTTTATGGAGACATATCTAAAGTCAGTCCCTGCGGCATGGCCGGACAGAGCGGGGGGGGGGGGGGGGCCCGCCCCCTGG
>JAOXYM010000021.1:16445368-16457243 GCA_028567055.1 Leptatherina wallacei
CATCCACGGGCCTCATTTATCAACCATGCATATGCATAGAAGTCTGCTCAAAGTACGAGCCTTTCCATGCAAAGTATAGGATTCATCAACTTGTACTTGTGCGTAGAAAAATGTGTAAATTTAAACACAATTTTTTCCATGCATATGCACAAAACCTAGTGGTAGAACAGGGAAACTGCATCATTTCTGCAGGTGTTGCAGCATTGTCAGCATCTGTCAGTCATTCTTTATTTCTATTTTGTCAAAATAATAATTATTCAATTAGTAATCTTTCAGAAAAATAAACACACGTACAGATTAAATGGTTTAAAATCTCACAAAAGAAACGTGATAGACAGGTGAGAGCCGAGCATTATTGATCTGATTTTAACAAATAATATTTTTGGGTGGCAGTGATGTCCACTTGTGGCCTTGGTCCCCCTGCCCCTTACCTTTCTGTATTCCCTGTCCACGAGCTACCCCACTGCCCAGCAATGCTGTGCTAATTTTAATGCATTACACTAGCATTTTGAAAAAACAAACAAAACAAACAAAAAAAGGAGGAAGATGTCTTGGTTCTGTCCTCCAGGAGCAGATAGCTTACGTCTCGTTTGTGCTCCGCATTTTAAAAGATTTCTTAATTTTATTTCTTAATATTTATTTATGCCCTGATGTGCAAAACTTAAAAAAAAAGAGCATTTACTTTTCCAGTTTTAAGATAAGTTTACAGCTCATTTGATTAAATTTACTCAAAAACCATTCAATGCACTACTGAGTAAACAACCAAATATATATTTAGTGATGAGGTTTATTCATGTTCTTTTATTTTTCTTTTATTTCTTTTGTTGATTAGAAATTGTCGTGACATTGCTTTTGTCTGCCCTCTTTTTTAAAATCACTACTAGAATATTCAGGAAATCAAAAAGTACTTTAGCTTTTTCAGACTTATTACCCTTTGTGCAGTTGCCTGGCAAGGCCAGGTCAAGCTTCGCTGCCCTTCCACAATAAAGATGGGACAGTAGAGGAACAAGAAATATTTATAATTCGCTCCTTTTGTTCATTGTCAGTGTCACTCACAGCCTCGGATGATGGTGTTGTTTTGATGGAGAGTTATTCAGAATGCAGAGGAGTTAGGAATCCTTTGACCATGTTTCTTTACTGTTCAGAACATAAGCTGTTTTTTCTGGTTCAGTTTTTATTTCCTTTATGTGGATCTCTGCCTGGTTCAAGTAGGTACAGTTCTTAAAACTGGGATATGGTTTTAATTTCCTTCACCGTAACAGTTGGATACCTCAAAAACCTAATTAGGCAGCACAATAATATCCATGTGAAAAACAGTGACAGAGCTAAGCTATATGTGCAAAAGTCATTTTGGAGTTCCTAAATCCCTACATGCTCACAACTGCTCTCACTTGATAGCTAAGTAGCTTTAGGGATTTCATGGCTTGACTCTACATGCAACTTTCTTCTCCGTATGCAGCAGTAAATATACTGTATTGTACTCATCAGTGTGTGATGGTGCCTTATCAGTTGTGACTCCGTTGTGCATCTGCCGTTGGGCTGTGCACCATGGGTGTAATTTGAAGAGGCAGGTTACTGTTAGGGTAAAGTGATACAGCGGCAAACAGCATTGTTATACGGGAAACGTTGGGATAACGGAGTGGTCTAGATTTCACAGGCGATTTCCAACTGCTGTTATCACACAGAGGGTAATGAAAGCCTTACTGGTCAGAAACAACGGGGGACATCCTTCCTCTCTCTGTGCTCTCTTGTTCTTTCTGTTGTCTCTTTTGTCCTCCTCTTGTTCCAACTGTGCATTTGTCCTCCTGTGACCTTTCTTCATCCTCCTGCCTCCTCTTTTCCTCTTTTTTATCTCCTCCTACATCCATTTTCTTTCTCCTGACCCTCTCCCAAAAATGTAATTTCCTTCTCTTCTTCTTATTTACCAGTCATCATATTTCCTGCATCTTCTTCTTCCTTTTTGTCCTCTTTCCCCTTCTGGGTAATCATTTAAAAACACACAACACGCCATTTGTTACCCGCAAAGATACAGAGGATAAAAAACGAGAGAAGACACATGATTTGTTTTTTTTTTTTCTTCTTTGTCTTCATCTTGTGAAATTTCACTCTGACTTTTTATCCTTGCAGCAGCTCAAAGGACTTATTTTTGTGAACAACTTAAACCTTTGTAGAAATGTCAAACACATTTTTGTAAAATGACAGGGCCTCATCTTCGGCAGTGCGACAGAAGCGGCCATAATAAGCGAAGACGAGCCTCTGAAGAGAAGCTGTCTGAAGAGAAAATGTTTTTCTATTGAGAAAAAAAACAGACAACATTGTTTTTTTCCCAGGAAAACATATTTTGCCATCTCAGATAACAGACCAATTCAGCTAATGAATTAATTTTCAGAATACATTTTACGATTTCAAAGGCCCTAAAGGTCTTGAAAGTTTAAAGACAGCTCAAAGGAAGCCCTCATCAGAGAATCGACTAATCAACTCACCACACACACACACACACACACACACACACACACACACACACACACACACACAAAATTCAAATCCCGCCTTCCCTTATCATTAAAAGAGATACAGAGCTCATTTCAGTGAAGATCATTCTATCACATCGCCCAGAACCACACAAAACAAGGTTCATTCTCTCACTTCAGAATGGATTTATTGATAAAGTTTTTCTTTGAAGTAGGGCCAACGTGGACGCGTGAAAGGGCCCCTTTCTAGACTTGCGTGCTTGCAGATGTTGTTCATCTGCTGTCCGAGTGGCTGGTGTTTACCCCGGGGCAGCGGAGGGAGGTGGGCACAGAGGACCCGGGAACTTCCCCCGCCCCTCTCGGTGCTCTTGCCAGAGCAGAACAGCGGTGAGCTTTAACAGCCGAGAAACCACAGAGACGCAGGAGGCTGATAAGACTGAAACAAGTCATTGAGCCTGGTTAAAAGAGAAGTTTTTCATAAGTGTGGGAAAGAGTTATGCCATGGGAAAAAGATGTGTGATGGGAAAAATGCCTTTAGTGCTGAGAAACAAGTGAGCATGTAAAAGGAGATTTAATTAAAAATTGACTCTTGATGGGATTATTTTCAAATGGAAGATCTGGTTTAATTTACTGACTAATTTCCTTTCTTTTTTTTTCTTGGCTTGGCTTTGAGTTACTATCATTGCGCCCAGCCTCCTGATCTTTTCTCCTCCATCTATCCACCTCTCCATCTGTCTCCCCCCTTCCCCCACCCTGCCTGTCTTCCTCAACTTCTCTTGTTACCTTGCTGCCTATTTCTGTCACCTATTTTTCCTTCTTTCCATCTCTCCATCCATGTCCCACTCAGCTCTGAATGAGACTGATGAGGAGAACAAGCCATTCTTTATCGCCTCACCCTGATTCTCATCTCTAATCTACTGGACTCAGCAATCCCCCCTGTTCGGCTCAGTTCATGGTATTTTCGTGTCTGCCATTGCTCCAAGTGTGATTGCATGTGTGTGTGTTTTTGTGTGCACCCAGCTTCTTTTATCCTCTTTATTTTCCCACAATGGGCCCTGTAAACTGTAACAGTGCTTCTTGTCCCCCCGCCCTCTCTCTCTGTCCAAGGCATGATTGCACAATCTGTACTCCAAAAGATGCTTTCATATCACTATTTTTCTATATTAGTCAATTCTCTTTCTGACAAGAGAGCTGAACATTTATCCTGTGCACGTAACTTAGTCAGGTCACAGTTTGAGTTTGATTTCTTGCAAAATCGAGAAAAAAAAAAGCACAATTACGGCTGGGTTTCATTGGTGCTGGACCCCGGAGAGAAGACAATTGTAGTATACAGTATAATAAATAACTTTGAGTGCTCCACAGCTGATGAGCTAGGGAAATATCTTTGCATCAGAAGCATTGTGTCCATTGTAATGTCCTCTTTGTAGCTGCACAATGTAAATTCCCTCAGAATGCACAATCAGTGGTTGTGGTTAATGAATACAGTTTCCTTCTCTGACCTTGGCAGAGATGAGTGAGTCCCTATTGCCCATCCTATTGCATGATTGCACACATACAGACACACACAAACATCTGCACGAGCACATAAAGCGCCCTCGCTGTCAACACAGCAAAGTAAATGAGTCTCCGCTCAATAGTCCAGGCCTCTAGTGGTACAAATTATCATTGTATTCATGAGCTGGCAAACCTGCTACAGCGGAATGTCAGCTCACCCGGTGTGTGGCTGGCAGGTACAAGTACAAACTGTGTGTGGTTTTTAAGCTAATCAATGTATTGACTATTCTATAATGACAGAGCACATATATGTAAGCGTCAAGCAAACTCAATCACCAGAATTTATCAGCGTCCAGAGGTCAGCAGGAATTATTTATGTAATGTAGCCGTTGCTTATATTTGTTAAGCATTGTTAAGCTGCTGTAGATGCCGACATTTACACAGAAGCCTATTACCGGCTAACTGCACCCTGTGGCGTACATCTATTCATGAACACTACGGGGTCAAGCCTATTTGTTTGTTTAAAGAATATCCATTTCAGCAGGCAAACAGAACTTGTGTACATTAGCTATTTATAACCCCGCGTGAGCATTGCTGTGCCCGCCAGACACAAACAGTCTGTATGGAAGGCTGTACATCACACTATGGATTCATATTAGACACAGAATAAAAAACACATGCTGTTATCGGGCGTTTGTTTCTGACTGGCGGGGGGAAAGTTTCTGGTGTTTTCCAGCACACATTTTCCTTCAAGCCCAGACTGATTTTTCAGTTAAAATTCGATAAAGAACTACAATGATATAAACTGTTATCTAAAGTTTCAGAGCATCAGGGGAAATCATAAAAACATTCTGTTTTCCATGTGAAATGCAGTCAATTCTTAAAGTTCGTGGGTTGCTGGCATAGTGGACTGAGAAAATTACATTTTGAGCTAAAAAAGAAAAGTGAAGAACTGTCACTTTTGCCTCTTTTCTGAATGTATAGTGAAAGTAAGCAAAGACAAAAAAAAATGTTTTTTTAGAAACAAAACTGGCCCCTAAAGCATTTCCCATGATGCCTTGTTTTAAGAGACATCTGTACAATTATTAAGCTGACACCTCAAAATTTATGCTTTGGGGCTTCACAGTTTTAAAACATTCCCAGTGTCACAAAGAATTTAATCATCTCAATGTGAAGAATAAAGGCAAGGATAGAAACACAAAACTGGATTCCTTCCAAAATTGACTCCATGAGTTATTTGTTTATTCAGGTAATAGCTTCTATAATTATTCTAAAAAATATATAAACAGCAGTCTCATTAGCATGTTAGATTGACATGTAATCCTAATTGTTATATAGTAAGACAACTGATTTAAAAGAATTTGATTGGTTTACTTTACTTCATATGCGTTCCAGTCTCATGCACAAAACAAACTGAGAGCAGACTGTCCCTCTGTCCTTCACTGTGGTGAATAGGATTGTTACTGACTGTAGCTGTGACAATAACGTAAACATGAATAATGTATGAAAGACTTCACATGGCTAGATTTAAAGATTGATGAATTCCTTAATGTTATGCATCTTTGGTTTAAAAAAGGTTGGCTTTGAAAGTTCTGCTGAGAAATTGTGCCTATGAGAGCAGAAGGGGTATCAGAGGGGGTAGTCTGAAAGAGACAAGGGCTAAAACAACTTATGTCAGAAACATGGAAATGTGAATTATACATTACCTTTAAGAATATGTGAATTCATTCATGACTGTTTACTTTGTCCTTGTCCTCTAGCTTTACAGCCTTTACATCACGTCATCTTTCAGTTTTATTCAGATAATTTCATTCATCCGCTTTACTTGCGAGATCCACACAATATGAATTTATGTTCTCCTTTGTCTACCCCTTATTTTTATAGTTTTGCTGAAATAATAAACAATAGTCACCTGATTACCACCAGAGTGCTTGTTATTTTCATCAATGATTGTCAATTTGTCAGCCATTTTCTGAACTTGAAAGAACAAAATCAGATAACTGATGTATTGCTAGTCAGCCATGTAAGCAACAGATTTTCTATATGTCACAGAACAAACTCAGTTTTGGACAACATATAAATAAATACTGCTACAGATTAAATGTATGTGTATAAGGATGTTGGACATGATGTGAATTTTTTATGGTGACAAATATAATTTCCTTATTAAACCACAAGTGATTTGTTGAAGAAAGGCTGATGTATTTATATAGTATGTTCTATGTGTAGTGTTGTGTAATTCAATGTGCTGTACCAGATCAGACAAGACATTGCAGTGTGTTACATACTGTGTAGTACATACAGAAGTAAATTGGAAATTCCTCATCACCATAAACATCATCACCAACACCGTCATTATCAAAGTTGGCATCATCATCATCATCACCATTATCACCATCATCATTGCCATAAATACCATCATCATCATCACTATTATCATCATCGTCCTCACCAACATCACCATCATCGTCATTGTCCTCATCGTCCTTGTAGCCATCACCATCAGTGTACATATCTATAAGAACCTCCTTTAAAAGAACAATGGTCTTTACCAGACTGCAGGTGTGATCTGTTAGTTAGTTACAGATATTAGGATCATAAAAACTTAATGTATACTTCTTGTTTTACTTTTTGGGAAGGAAACAATCTTGTCCCAGATGGTCTTAGAAGTCTCGGTGGCTCAAAAGGCAGAGCAGATCAAATATACATTTTTATGCAGTGCTTTGTGCACAAGCAGCAAAAATTAAAATCAGTTCTTTGGAGCAGAGGAAGCCATGTAAACATCTGAGAACTGGGGTGATGCATTCCCTTTAGCAGTATAGTGCATACAACATTCATAATGTGCAATAAACAGTTTTTGTGTCCTCTTGTAGCAAAGACATCAGAATTAATATTTTACCACAAACTGTACATTTGTTAGTAAAATATTTTTGATGAAAATGCTGTTTTAAAAATCAACAGTGGACTCAGATACCACCCACGAAAGCGTTTGTTTTTGATTGCTTCAAAGTCTGCTCATCAAGAAAATCAGTCTCAATGCAATAAGTTTTATATTTATTTATGAACAGTGGTGGTTCTAGACCAACATCGGGGGGGGGGTCAGCTGCTCTGTTAAAGAGGCACATTTGTGAGAAAACAATACAAGAGACCTTCCAAGTTTTTCAGTGTTGAATGTGTAATTATGGCAATATAACAGAAGTTTATTTACAGTAATTTTCGATACAATAGCTTTTGTTTTGTTTGTTTTTTCTATTTTCAAAATGTAACTATTTTGCAAAAAGTCTTGTCATCTGTAATCTATTTCAGTGAAAATATGAAATGATAATTGTCTCAACATCTTATCTTGATTTCATATAATCATAACAGAGCAAAACAGATTTTTGAACATAACACATCCTTAAGTTTTAGTGCAACAATGTCACTCAAACCACACCAGTTTGACAAGAAAGCGTGCCACTGTATCTATCTGTACTACAGTAACTGTATTTTGTGGTTTTGTGATTTTTGGAAAACCAATCAACAAATAGATCAAGATTCCACTTTGCTCGTTTAGACTAATTTCTTCTTTCAATACCAGTTCTTATATCCGGATGGTGCATTAATACAGTGTCTGTGGTTTTAGGAGGACTAAAATATCTGCAAGCATAACAATATGCAGAGTCCAGTTGTTTTGAATATTTAAGTCAGGGGTGAAATTAAAACCATGCCACCTTGAAACTTCTCTTTCGTTCTTTCAGTGGCCAACATCCAATCCTATGATCTGGCGGGAGTATTGCTGGAAGAATATCATTAGGTATTCTAAGACACCGTTTCAGGAAAGATACATGGGTGCTCAAATACCATGTTTGAGGCAGTGTGGCTCGACTGTTGCTAACCACTACCACATCTTTTGAGATTTTCCCAGGTTAAAGGCTTTCTGGAAGGGTGTTCAAGCCTCCCTAGGCAAGGTTTTTGATAGCCAAATACCTCTGAGATTTGAAGTCCGGTACTTAGGTCATGCCCCTTTCTTGGAGTGTAGGAGCGAGATCAAGTTGCTGCAATTATTCCTGGCAGCAAGTAAAAAAACAATTACAAGGAGGTGGTTAAGCCCGATTCAACCTACCTTGGATGATTGGATTGGTATTACCCTAGAGATTTATAGGATGGAAAAACTAACCTATCAATTATGAATTCAGATGGACAAATGTTACCAAATTTGGAACAGATGGATTTTATTCATTAACCCCACGAGAGCAGACTTCATTTCATCTCACTGGTATCTTTGCTTTTGTAACTTAAATATTTATCGTCTGCTTACTGCTGAACATTTTATGTCTCCAGCCTGGACAACCCCCGTGTTGAAGTACATAGTTCTATAGTAATGGTTTTTATGTCACTAAGTGATTATAGAACTCTCTCTCCGTGACTACCTGAGCCACATAGGGCTTTGTTTATACAGGGCAAATTTTCAGAACTGTCCATGAGAGGATGTTATGTATCTACTGCTCATTGAGACAACCATATGTGTCCTGGACTCAAATCAACAAAAATGGATGAACTCATGTTCTTATCCTGATGGGGTTTTTTTTTCATGTCCATTCCAAATAAAGATACAATTTAGAAAAAAAAGAAACTCCTCCTTCGGTCCCCCATCAAGGTCCGTGGAAAGATCTTAAGCTTCGGCTGCACTGGCTGGTCCTCTCTGGTCTTGCTGGCATCTGAAGGAAATATTTATCAGAAACAAGATACAAAAAAACTGAAGATAAACACACATATAATGTCAAGAATTATACACCATTTCAAATACTATTTTGATACATAAGTCTGATGATAACAATAATACTAATAATAATAAAAATAAGTTCATTTCAATCATTTATAGTATAGTTTTTTATAGTTCATTTATAGTATAACATCAACTCTAAAAAGCTACCAACTTGAGAAATGGACAGTACACGCATACACAAAAGCATAAACCTTGAGCACTAACAAACAGTTGAATGGTGGCTTTGCACTACTTACTTTAATCAATAAGAACATTTCCTGGTCAAATATCACAATCTCTGCTGCGGTTAATCACAAGACAAAAAGGTTGCTTACCTTTAATTCTCCTCTGTTGCTTGCCAATATTTTATGTTGATCCGTGCTGTTAGTATTAAGTGTCAGCTTTCGACACTTTTGTGGATTACAAGTAGACCCGCCAATCACCGTTGGTGCATCGCTCAATTAGGTCCGACTGGAAAACTGAGTCACACAACTCATTCAACATCTCGCGTCGGATGGAATTGTTGCAAAAAATCTGTATTTATTAATGCATCAGATTTTGCCCTCAGCAGGGGGGTTGCTGTTAGGGTGGCCCACCCTGGACCCCCCTAGAACCGCCCATGTTTATGAAGGTTTCATGGTGGATAAATTGAATTTGAGTAAAACACTGTATTGATTCATCAATTCTTGTTAACTTTTTTCATCGTTAAACCCCCAACATCCCAAGAAATGGTAAAGAAATGGAGCTACTTGGCACCTTGTGGACAGAAAAAGTAAAACACTGAGGACTTTCTGTTTCTTTTCTTTTACCTTTCTCTTTTTTCTTTTGGAAGAACGTAAATAAACAAATCACTTTAGATGATAAATGTCAGTAGAAGTTTTTAAATGATGAAGCGCTATCTCAACATAGCATCATTTGAGTTCATTTAGTTCAGTTAATCAATCACTTGCTTTTCCCCATAAACTTCATCACTTCCATTATTACCTCATTGGCACTTTAATTCCTTCAAATTGTATCAGTTATTTCTTGTTACTTCCATCCTTGAGGCTGCTTTCCTGAAATGATAAATGGCAGATTATGTGCTCCAAATGATGGGGAATGAATGCAGCACCGAGACAATGATAAAATGGGGTTCTGTTTTCATTATATCACAGCTGTTAATCAAATTAATTTCCAGTTGATAAAAAAGTTATAATCACTCCATTTTGATTATGCCAGGTTTTATGACAAAATTCACATATTTTTAATCATTTATTTTAGTTGTTTCCTTCCCTTAAGTTATTGTAAGATTTGTGAGATAAAATTACGTAAAAATCCCCCCTGGGTAGATTTCAGTCAACCATTATGCCTCTTATGAGGAACAATGTGTCGACTTTGTCATTACAACTAGTGAAAATGACAATGAGATGTGACTGTAAGGTGAAACACAACAGTTGTAATTTACAGTTACAGTATAATCAAATCTTCCTTGCAGACAGGAATAATTGTGAACAGTGGCAAAACTAGCATTGCTAATGGCTAGCAAACCTTCAAGCTCCCTTCATGCTCTCATGATGATCTATTTATTGATCTGCTTTGCAGAAAATGGGCTATAATATATAGTAACAGATGGATGGTTAATTAATTTGTCACTATAGTTCTGCTGTTTTCCAACTTTTTTTCCAAGGAATATGATGCAGATGCTCATGTCACACAGCACATGCCAAATCAGGCTGCATCTAAGTAGCTTTATGTAGGCAACCTTAGGGCCTGAATGTATGTCTGCAGTAACACTTTGATGGTTATCTAAACCTCCTCAATCCACTATTCATTTTATTTTGCTACTCTAAAAACTCTTTTGTCTCTGCATATGACCTTTTTCTGTTTTCTCTCTGCCTTTCCTGTTATCTAATGCAGGTGCGATGCAATTCTAGACATAAAACTGGCACAGTTACCCCCAACTCTGCCTTCTTGGTTTCATTTGCAATCACTGTTTATTATCCTCACAATATTTTTGTTATTCTGCCAGACTTTTCTCCAACCCCCCTTAACCTCCTCCCATCCCTGCTGTTGTCAGACAGCAGTCCCAAATCCAAGGGCAGATGCCTGGAGCTGTGTCCCTGGATAGTGCTACTTGGGCTGAGATATACAGTTTGGCATACCCTGTCTGAGATATATGGTGTGCTATGATGCCATATTGGCCTGTAAGGGTCCAAATTACACATGCAGTTAACATAGAGAGCTGTTAGCGGACAGATGGTTGAAACATGAATCTGTATTCAAGGCAATGGAGGCTTGTGACTCAAGCTTTACATGCTTACACATGATAAACAGAAGACATGAGTGTAAGTTATGTGTGAGTGTGCAGTAATGTGCTTCTGTTTATGCTGATATGTAGGCTTTGTACTCTATAATAAGTATGTGTAACTTTGTGGTTTTACATGCACGCTTTGGATAATTTGAGAATTCATGTGTGCCTTTGTGGGTGCATGCGGATTGTGAGCTTCCTTGTGTGTTTGCTAGGCACAGAATCAGCAGAATGCCACTGGAATGAGAATATGTGTGAATTTGCCATGGCAACAGAACAATGCCAGAGGAGACGAGGGGCACTAGAATTAAAGCCTATAGTGCTCATCACCGCAGGGTGAAAAAAAAAAAAGAAGGACCTGATTAAACACAAACATCTTTCCTCCTGGTGCCCCCAGCCTCTGCCCTTTTCATCTTCCAGTTCAGCTTGCAGTTCCGA
The DNA here is from genome assembly GCA_028567055.1 of Leptatherina wallacei. NCBI lineage: Eukaryota > Metazoa > Chordata > Actinopteri > Atheriniformes > Atherinidae > Leptatherina > Leptatherina wallacei. The sequence goes on from JAOXYM010000021.1 coordinate 16,456,803, forward strand.
GATGCTACAAAGTATAACCAGCTCACATGCTCTCAAATTCATGTGAGGCAGAAACGCAGCTTATGCAGATTTTGGTGTTTTTGCATGGTCCTGCAGAGACTGTGTGGAAGCTCAATGAATCAAACACAAACAGTAATGTTTTCCAAAAACACAGCTCATGGAAGAGCTGAACCAAAACAGCTGATGCATTACAATGGTTATGTTTCGGGGGAGATACCATCTTGGCAAGTGGTTCATAGTTTATACTTATCTCCAGGTCACATCATAGGAATCATTGATGTATTCATGCAGTCTACGGTGTTGGGGATTGTGACAACAGGCGCACACACACACATACACACACACACACACACACACATATATATAAAACCAACCTCTGACTGAATGCAGGGATTGAAGCCATGTTGCAACTGTAGCTGCAGAGTAGTTGAACTTCTTGCT
>JAOXYM010000021.1:16459954-16472219 GCA_028567055.1 Leptatherina wallacei
GATTTTAATGATTTTTTAATCTATTTATTGCTTACAATGCATTTCTTTTATGGCTATTTTATTAACAGGCCTTTTTTCTAAATAAGGTTTTGTAACCAGGGTTACACGTACATGGGTATTTATAAAAATGTGCTTTTTCCATCTTTTTCCCCAAAAAATCTCTATCCATATGAATACACAGACACAATGTACATGTGGTTTCTTAAAAAGAACTGATGATCTTATCACAGTTTCTTGTGATGCTATTCAGTCAAATGCTGTAGCATTGTCATAGACATGGACAGAAGGTCTCTTGATGTCCTTTAACCAAACCAAAGTCTGGCTCTGATCCAAAACGGGCAATATGTGGGTCAGGTTTAATGGTGTTTTATGTGGTAATGTACTCCATAATACCTTCTGACCCCTTTGTTCTTTAATATAATCTGTAAGTAATTGTACATTTATGTGCAAACATAAAATACAGCCTCAAACGACACAAGCCAGTGTCATTCTTGTGTCGGACCTGGATGAAAGCAGAGAATCGTGTCAGGAGTGGCAACCAACAAACACCTATGTCAAATCAAATATGCAAATCAGTTCAATGTCTTCCGTATCCGTTTGGCTGAGGCCCAGTTTAACGAAGACGGCCATCGGTGCTGTTAACCTTAAGGGTGCTGTGGAAATAAGGCTACTTCAAAGATGAGAGGCATGCCGCAAAGAGAAAAATGAAAAGATAAAAGTATAGGACTGAGAGTAGGGACTTTGAATATGCTAGAGTTAGTTGACATGATGTGGAAAAGGAAGATGGATATTTTGTGCCCAGCAGACCAGGTGGAAAGGTAGCAACACTAGAACATTAGGAGCAAGATTTAAGCAGTTCTATCATGGTGTTGATGGAAAGTGTAATGGGGGAATTGTTATCTTGAAGGAGGAGTTTGTTAGGAATGTTCTTGAAGTGCTGACTGCTTGTCAGATAAAAAATAACCCTGTTAGCAATGTTAATACCAGCACTGTCTTGGCTGTGACTGCTATTATCATGCAGCAAAGGAGAGATTGATGCATATTGGTGACCTTAAACAAAGGATATCTGATGTCCCCAGCCAAAAACTACTCCACGTATAAGAAGTAAAGTTGGAGTCAGTAAAATCTTTTTTTTCTCAAAATGTTCAGTTTCAGGGACCAAAACTTCATTTGCATGTGGACAAAAGATGCAAACGCATAGAAAAATCTGTGATTATCTAAATACCCATGTTTATATGTACAAAGCCTTAGTGTAAGTATCTTTATATACCCATGTTTATCTGTGTGTCCAACTGAAGCTAATATTTGACATCAGCATTCTGTTATTATCAAGTCATGAGTGACATACTGGGGAAACAATATCTAGTTTCTTGGATCCATGTAGTGCAAATAAGAAACAACAATATAGCGGTTTGTTTACTTCTCCCCTCCACACGTTTTATCCAATTTCAAAGTTAGAGAGATTGTCTAAAACACCATTGCTTCATACTGCAGTATTTCATGCAATGAAAAACTTAAACATGCCTGTGTTATGCTAATAGACTTCTATATAATTATTCTTATTTTAAATGAAAATTAATCATGAATGAGCCCAGAATGACATAACCACAGTAACCAAAATGATTCAGTGATGCACATGTGTTAGCAATGGATGTTTAAGTAACTATATATTATAACGGAAGTAATTCAAGTTGTATTTGGTACCGTTCTGACCCTTTGTCATCCATCCTAATTACACTTCCCCACAATATTCTAATATGCAGGCAGAAATGTGCTTTTAAATGGACTGAGTTTCATTGTAGAGGATCCGATCAATTATTTACATATATCTCCCATAGCTTTACAACTAATTTATTTGTCAAAGGGTCTTGCAAAAAAAAAAGCAACAACACTGACTTAATGCACAGCACAGCATACCCGGTCCCAGGACTTTGGCTTCCAGTTTGTGTGGCCAACCGCACAAATTCAGACTGCTCGCTGGTGTTTCTTCAGAGGAAACCGATTAAAACTTATTCCCCACCTACGTGAATTGTCTCTTCTTCCACTGAAACAGTCAAACACTCAACAAGTATCTGGCATTGTTGTAATTTTCCTGGTAAAGACGACTCTATGGCTTTTTCAATTGACATCCAAACCTCCAGCCCTTTGCGGGTACAAGCATGCGCAAATGACGTATGCGCAAATGACGTATGCATTAATGACGAAAATTGTCTATTGTAAGTTGCACTGGTGATGCTGACATGTCCTGCATGTGATGTGGTGCTTTACAGCAACTGGATATCAACACACTGGTCATTCTGGTCCTACACCCTGGCTAACTCAGCAAATAAACCCCAGAGTTAATTTTTGGAGAAGGCGAGACAAAAGAAGAGAAGAAGTGACAGAACAAGAGAGCTCAGAGAAGAGACAGGATGCAAGACAGATGCAGAATTAACCTTCGTTAGGGGGTGGCAAAGTGCAAAAATGTGCAGAGGTTCAGTTGTGGCTCTTTAACTGTTGCAATGATGACATACAGACAAAGCTCCGGTGGTGAAGAAACATTTTTTGCAAATATTTCATTGTATCGTGAAATTAATTAGCCATGTTGTAATTACTTTAAATGTTAAATTAGACCCCTTTGAAATATTAACCACTTGTGACACCACTGCTTTTTAAGCTTAAAGCTTCTCCATTTTCATGGTCTGCGATATGCCGTGTCTGGCACTGCGATGTTGGCAGCAGATCCTTTGGGTGATCAAGACTGTAGGGTTTGGCCAATAGGCATGGGTTTGGTTAGTTTCAGACCTGGGTGTCATTGCTAACTTTTCTGTTGGAGAGGATACACCACTGAAGGTGTGCATGATCTGCAACAAAGTTAATATTGGTGCTGTCACATGAACACTCACATGAATACCATGTGAGGAAATCTTTCCTGTGACAATATATAAATTAAAGGTAGCCAATTTAAAAAAATTTGATGTTTGAAAATAGTTATTTAGCCTACTGGAAGGAAAATGGTTGTTTTGATAGAAGAGCATTCCTGGGCAATAATCATTTCAAAGTCACAATGAAAACACCTTGTAGGAGTAAAAGAGACGACCTGGCAAACAGGTTGGCTTGAAAACCATTCAGAGATATAGACTGTCTAAGTGACTGACTGACTGAATGACTGACTGACTGACAGTCAGTCAAGAAAACAGATAAGTCAAAGCAGTTTGATGGACTGACTTGCTGACTGACTGACTAGAACCAATAAAAGAGCTACAAGCAGGCAGGGAGAAATAAGTGTTTCAAGCATCACCCTGAAAGAATAAATAGCTGTCCTCGTGACACCGCAGGGTGGTGGCAGGGTGCAAGTGAAATAGAGGGAGTGAGATGGGGCGTAAAGAGAACAGGGTGCAATACTGAGGGGTGCTGAGGCGGTGAAATGAGGGGTTTGAACTGCTGATGTAAGCGTGGACACACTCTTTGTCTTTCAGTCGCACACACTAAGTGGCGTGCATGCAGCGCTGAAGAGCTGTTTCTACCCATGGCAAGTCATTCAGGGATCAGAGGTTCAAATGAAAATGAATAACAGCGATGGACATCTGGCTTTTTTCTCTCTCTCATTCCTTTTTGCGCTCGTGATCGAGCATTTTCTTCCTTTTGCTTCTCTCTCTGCCTCCTCCCTCAAATCCCTATTTCCTTCCCAACCCCACCCTCTGCTCTTGATTTCACAGAGCTCCCTTTAAATATTAACAGCTACAGTCTAAGGAGTGGCACCGTAAGCTGCAAAATGCAATTCTGTATTCATTTTAATCAGCATTCAAAGGACAAGAGGTCTCTTTTCATTCTAATAGGTCTTGAGCATTTTATTAAGAACCATTCTCAGGACCTGCACTGAGGTCTGTGTCATCTCTCAGAGTATGGAGGTCTCCCCAATGATTGAAATCTGGGTTTATGGTGTTTTTTTCCAATAGACTGCATCGAGTGACATCGTGCTTGAGTATTCCATTTCATCATGGGCTGGTTGATGCTTTTTAGGGCGGGGAATGTATTTAATCATAAATTTGACACAGGAGAGCTGCTGTTTCATCTCAGATCAATTAGCAATGCGCTACACACAAAGACTGGAAAGTCTATGACTGATACTCCTCTGAAATAAGCGCATAAATATATGCATGTCACAAAGGAAACCCCAAAACACAGATGCTCATTCAAATACTCTTATGGGGGATGGTTGTGTTTTTCTTCTGTGTGTGCTAGGTTATACACAAAACACAGGAGCAAAGATCAAGATTAATAAAATATCAATCACAGGTGTCCTGGGTAAATATTGTGGCTTCTTTAATGAAACTGGCTTCTCTGACCCTGTCAATTTGATTTGTGCCTCCAGTGAGCTGTACAGGAGACACAGGAGCTACAAGAGTAATACAAGTGTGCTTTTTGAAATTCAGTTCGACGTACACTCCAAGCTGTTTACAAGGTAAGGAGAAAAAAAAGAAGAAAAAATCAGTACATTCACTAGGGGTGCACTGATACCTCACTGAAACAGGTTTGAGACATTAATTATTGACAATTTTCCAGAAGACTATGAATTTCAGTAAACCAGGACCTTTAGGGTATGTCTTACTTTTGTGTGTTCAAGAACTAGGTCCTTGTTTTGTGGAGATGTGCAGAGCAGAGAGACGTGCTCCTGAGTGCCTGTGAGGCCCTTAAAGACAGTTAAACAACAATTACAACCACTTTTTTCTGCAGTGTAGGCTTTTAGGGGATCAGTAATATTGGAAAGGCAGTAAAATATTTCAAACTGTGATTATTATTGTCTTGAATATTTCTTATGGTTTGATTACCAGATTGTATTTTTTTCTTTTTTATCTAATTAAGTAATAAATAAATAAATAAATAAATAAATAAATAAATAAATAAATAAATAAATAAATAAATAAATAAATAAAAAGCATTTTCAAGCCACATTAAGTTATAATCTGAGGTTCAAGAACATCTCACACCAACAACTTCCTTACCTATAGGCATATTAAGCCACAATCTTTCCTGTTTGATTCAGTTCGTAAAAACCCTCCCTTCTGACCGCCTCTATTTTATCCTTTCCTTTCCTTTTCACTACAGGAACCAGGAGGTTCAAGGAGCCGAATTCTCCTGAGATATGCCCCCTCCCTGGATCTCACTCCCGGGTTTCTCTCTCACCAAAAGTCGGCCATGCTCAGTAGCCCCACTCATCAGTCATCCTCTGACCCTTATCCAACTTCCCTTTTGACTCTCATTCCTTCCCCTTGAATCAGTCCTCGGTAAATTACTTAACTCTATAACGGTGTCATCTTTGTTGATGAAAGTTCATATGTGATTCTCCATAATATTTGTGATTTGTCACAAGTGAAGATCAACAGAATTTTAAAGAATAGTTATAGAATAGTTTAAAGAATAACAAAATAATTCAGAATGTAAAATGGATCCCTTTCCTCTCTTTTTGTCCCTAAACTGTTGATATTAGTTAAAGCACCTCATGTAGAGATATCACAGTCAGTAGAGGCTAGTTTATGTAAAGAAAAAGGAAACTTGTCCCTGTTTTTGTTGCCCCAATCGTACACTGTCAGAAAAAGTGGTACAATTGGAGTACATGTCTGTTCAGTAAGGTACAGTCTGGACCGGGCTCATAACTGGATCTTAGAGTAACTCTGAAGAGATAAATTATGTTCACATGTAATAAATGGTACATTTGTGACATTTCTTAAGATTTTGTGTACAATATCAGGAGAAAATCTGTGTTGGTAGCTTTAGTTGTGGATTTGGAGGTTTTAGAGTTCTATATACATTCAAACTAGATTTTAATAAATGCTGTGTAGCTGTGTAGTCTTGAGGAAGGAAGAAACAAAAGGTTTATTTGTGGATTCATGCATTTAGATTTTTTTTCCTAACATACTGTGATATAACACACACTCAGCTATTCATTTAAACTTGTTTCACATAACCATAATTTGCTCTTGGGGTGGCTGTAACTCAGAGGATAGAACACTCATCTAGAGGGTTGGTGGTTTGAACCCAGGTTTACCCAAACCATAAGTCCTTGGGCAAGACCCTTAATATAACATTGCCTTCAAAGTGATCACTGGTGGATGTGGATGTGTGTATGAAAGCAGAAAAACTAAGTTTGTTTTGGCCTGTGGTCTGAAACAGAAATCTATTAGATGAAACAGAGATTTTAGCATTCCATGGAAAGTATTAGCTCATTTCCAATTTGATGGCACAAAACACATCTAAAAAAAAAATTGGAACAGGGGCTGGAAAAGCATTGGGCAGAATTTAAAAAACAACTGCAGCAGTATTTGATAACTAATTAGGTCAATTGGCAATTGTAATACGTTTGGGTAAAAAATGAGTATTTTTGGAAAGGTGGATCATCTCAGAAATAAATATGGGCAGAGATTCACAAATCTGAGACAAACTCCAGTCTAAACACCATCTACACAGTATAGCTAATACAAAAAATAAAAAAATAAAATCAGAAAATCAGGAGGAATCTTTATTCACAGGATACGATGGCGAAGGTCAAAACTGGATGCTTCGAGCTCTCACCCCATTAAAAACAGGCATGATTTTCAACTTGAAATCTATGCATGCGCTTAGGAACACTTCCAGAAATCACTGTCTGTGAACACAGTTCGCAGTTAAAGCTCTGTCATGCAAAGAAGAAGCCATATGGGAACACAATCCAGAAACCCCACCGTCTTCTCTGGGCCAAAGCTCATTTAAAAAGGTCAGAGGCAAAGTGGAAAACTGCTCAGTGGTCAGGGGGATCAAAATGTGAAATTCTTCTATGGATGCCACGACCTGTGGACTAAAGAAAAGAGGGACCAACCAGCTTGTTATCAGTGGAGAGTTTAAAGGCCTGCATCTCTGATAGTATGGTGTGGGCAGCTTACACATCAGCGAAGCACCATCAATATCCTCTTATCCAGACAATGTCTCTTTCAGAAAAGACCATGCACATTTCAGCAAGACTAATCTAAACCACATATTGCATCCATCCCAACATGTCTCCTCAAGAGAGGAGTCCGGTTGCTGAACTGGCCTGCCTGCAGTCCAGATCTTTAACAAATAGGAAATATTTGGTGCATGTGGAAATGAAAAATCTGGCAACAAAGTCCCAGGAGTGTTGAGCAGCTGGAATCCTGCATCAGACAAGAATACAACAACATTCCTCTCCTAAAACTCAAGCAATTTTCCTCACATCCCAGATGTTTACAGACAGTAGTTAAAAAAAGAAAGAATGCTTTTTCATACCTTCTGAGAGTATAGCAACCTCAGTAAAAATAAGTCTTTACAGCCATGTGTTGTGATCCCGCCTAGCTGGAGATGATTAAAACCTGTGTACATGGTAGTTATTTGACACATAACTCAGTGATTATTTGACACTTTTAGATTGGACTCAAGGGCCAGATATTAGCAGGTCTTTGCAGGATTTTCAATCAGTGCAAAAAAAGGGCTATAGGGCGGAATCCTCCACACATTGCAAAGATATAACAAAGCAGAGAAACACTGAAAATGAACACATACTGCACCAATGGAGACAGCTGTGATTTGTGATTAGTTTGAGATTAATTGCAATTATCTGCAGAGTCTTGATTAATCTCTATTAAGTTTTTAATTGCTTGACAGCCTTAATTTTTTTTATAAGATTTCTTGATATTGTTAGTATCATTACATTTGCATATTAATGAAAAAGCATCTGTATGTTGTGTTTGTTAAAAAAGCTGTAAAGTATTCACTGCAAAAATAAGCTACCTTAATATGAGTAAAACAACACTTCAATTGAGAGGATTCAGACTACAATCACATGAAATAATCTCACATGAAAGTTTTTAATAACCTTTTTTTAAGAATAAATAAAAATATGCTTTGACCCCTCTTCTACTAAAGGGGCAGTGGTAGAACACAAGGCCTGTCAACAAGCACACATATACCTGATTGGAGGTGGGTGAAATGTTTTTACAAAGGGTCAGATTGATCAGAATGACATGGGAGTTGAACCACCAACCTTCTGTTTTGTGGATAACCTGCTCCACCATCTGCACCACCACTACCAACTACTTTCCTTGAGCCGCCCTACTACCAGTATTGAATTCACGTTTAGTTGCTCTTTTTTTCAGATCTTTTTTCTCAAAGTGAGAAAGAAACAACACTGAAAAGAAGCATGGACACACTAGTTTTATTAGATTTTTTTTCACTTAATAAGGGACTTGAAATGAGTGTTTCACAACTTGTTTTAAGATATTTCTCACCGTCTAAAGTCTAGATAAATTTTTTTATTTCAGGAAATCTGTGTGAGTTGGTGCGGTGAGGTCTTGGAACAAATTTTTAATGTAATTAATGTGATCTCAAACAGTTTCTCAGTGAGATAAAATAACTTATTTGGGAGTATATAAATGAACCAATTTTAAGATTCAGTTACTAGGTGAGAAATAAAATAATATATTCTCTCAAAACAAGATTAATAATCTTTCACATTCTGCTCTTGCCAAGTTTATTACTCTCAAAACAAGGTCATAAAGACTTTTTGGCTGAATACAAGATTGTAAAACTTGGTTAGATAGACCAGTTTTTGCAGTGTGTCATTCTCTTTGAAATGATTTGATATTAATGAACACAGATTGTCAGAAAATCTTTTTTTTCACTTTTGTTCTACTTTTATGGAGCCTGATCTTTTTATATATTCATTTTTCATTTTTAATGGAACAGATGCCACTTCAGTTTTGCCCTACTTGACCACTCTATGCAAAGAGTTTATATCGGAGGAAACTATCAATGAGTATAGGTGGTCTGCTATTCAAACTACTCACACACAACAGCACACAGCAGTCGTTTCACAATGATGTCAAGGAAACGCATCAGTTTGTGCACATCGGTGTGTTACAAGAGAAAAACTATGGATACCAAGTTGTCTAAAAGCCCTGCTGGGAGTCAGTGAAGCGCTCAGCCATGTAATGTGCTCAGTGCCATTTCCCTTCACATACACACTGTTTGCACACCTAAAGTATGCATCCTCACTGTATGTCAACACATAAATAGAAGCTTGCAGAAACAATTGACAAATGCTTCACTCCACACAGACAAATCTGCAGACTTTGTGAGGCTGGGACACCATTACTGCAGCACTTTTACTGTGTATTAATGTGTTCCATTGCAGCGCAGCAATCAATTGCCGTCCCTCTTATTTGACAATGAGGAGGTCAATTTGCCACTCAGCTAATGGATGGCTCATGCAGATTTTCTACCATGTGATATGTTCAATTTTGTACTTTGACGTCATTTCACTGTGTGCTTCTTGCTGCCATTACACCATTCTCTGTGATCTCTGTAGTGCATTGGGTTTGGGTTTTCTTTCACTTTTAAATCTTAGACTGTTATTTTTTCATCAGGTGTAAAAAAAAACTCCGCTGCTGTTTCGTGTTTTTGAGGTAAAATCAACACAAGTTGAGATAAGGAGACCTGACTACATCCTTCTTAGAGACAGATAATGTTTGTTTTTTTATACTTTTTGAAGACAAGTATTTTTGGGAGAGCGCAAATGATTCAGTGGAGGAAAGGTGACATGAGGTACATCTTGAAAAGATAAGTTACCCTACAAAGGGAAATAGAGGGAACGCTGAATGGCATATGAGTTTCTGATATGACTGAGTGTCGGATTAAATTATTATAGTTTCAGAATTCATTGTCTTCAGCATGTGCCTTCAGCAAAGAAAAAATGATCAACATGTGGCAGGTGGCCGATGGATGACCTCACAAAGCTGTAATTGGATGAGTAGGATTGGATGTTTTGACGTGTTTGCCAAGGAAGTGAGAATTGAAAGTGTTTTTTTGCTGTGACATCATTATAACGTATAGTGAATACACTCACTGGTAGCATTGAGACACAAACATCTTCAGACTGATATCCATCCTGAGCATCCTGCAGCAGATACTGAGGTCAATTGAAGGTACTTCGAACTGCTTTGAGGTTATTGCTTGCATTCGTGATTTTTCATGCTTTTTCTAAACCATTCAAAAAGAAAAAAATCTTCCTCCTGTTTTTTTCACATCCTCCGTAACTGATTAAAAATGAATGAGAACTCTATTTAGTGCAGGCTAACTCCATCTATGAATGAGCTGTGAATGTGTGTGTGAGCTGACTGTGAGGATGCGGTTTGGTTGAACATTTGAGACGAGCAGGATAAGGGTCACTGCTGGGTTAAATCATTCTACCATAAGGTCAGCCAGAGTTCAGCATCTCAGTGGCCGGAAAGCAGCAGACAGTGGCGCGACTAGATTGATGTGACGATCGCTGTGGTTAACACAGACAAGATCATTGAGATGGAAATCCCATGCAGATACAAAGGGTGAGGGTTACATGAGGGGATCACAATTAAATCTGTGGGAAACCCAATCCTGTGGAAATGAAACCCAAAGATAAGAGCTTCTTTCAGGGATGAGAAAACAAAGCCAGTCTTGCTTTGACAACATGACTGTATTTTTTATTTTTCTGTACCCCCCACCACCCAGTTCAGCTGTTTATAGGCCCCAGTCAGGTCCCACACATGACATATCTTCAATATTTGAAATTTGTACACTATCTACAGAAAATCCGGCATGTGGTAGCCAGCACACATTTATTAACCACAAAAGCTTGTTTAACTGTAGCCTGTCCTCATGAAGGTCATTAACCCTTTGACTCTGATCAAAAGCCAACCCATTCCTGCTGTAGGCTTATCAACCCCCTTTCATTCGGAGAAGATCAAATTTAGCCAAAGTTGGTATCATCTTAGAGGTACACACTATGATAGATGATGGGATGGAGGATCCAAATTGACCTTCCTCCAGGTGGTGGAGAATAGTAGAGCTAATGTGACAATGTGGTCCTGTCACTATGCCTCCAATTGATCATGTGCCCTGGCTACATGGCCACAGGGATATCTCGCACATGACTTTCACCTGGGAGGTTGTGGGTTCAGGACCCCACCTGGGCCCTCCTTGGCCCTGCCACACTAAGATTCTGTGGGACATCCAGATCCAGATTCCTGCAAGTTTAAAGGGTTTGGGCTTTTTAAAATGATTTTTATACAAAACTGTTTAGTTTCAGGTAATAAAACTACTTGATGAAAATATCATGGTGACTTGAAATATTTATATTCACAGCTATATTCCTGCATGTTAAAAATAACACTAAAGGGCCCCAAGAGCCTTACAACCTGTATGATGCATTATGAGTGAGAACGGGCTTGACCTACCTATTTTGCAAGTCAGCTGGGGTTACACATCACTTTGAAATGGCCTGACAAAATTATTCTGTGTACTTATTTTAGCTGAAGCTTACCACCAGCAAATACATCTCATAGCATTTTGCAGTGAACACTCAGTCATAGAATTAGTCAAGTCTCCATCTTACAAAATACAAGTTGAAAAAAAATGTGGAGGTAACAGTGTGTTACCACCAAGAGAAGTAAAAACAAATGGTATATGAAATATCCAAACACCTGTCTGTTTCTGTGCATGTCGTGTGGTGCAACCTCACGCATAGAAACAAAGCTCTGCTGTCTTTATTCAGTCAGTGGTGACAGTATAACAACTATGAAAATAGCTGCACTATTTCTAAACTCCATTATCCCATCCATTTCATTGCGCAGTTTCAACCAGAGAGTGCTGTTTGTGCAAGTAAAGGTTATAGTCTCCCAACTTAAAATGACTAAACAATATCTTGTGTTGTACTGTCTTTGAAATTAGTGTTTATTTTTTTCATCATCAAAGAGTGATTCATGTTTTGTGACGACAGACATCAAACTGCTGCTGAGAAAAATTGCAGCCAAGTGAAGCTCACAAAAAAGGAAGCAAACAGTTTTCAGAATGCATTCTTGCAAGTCGTATATTACTCTATGTAAGGTACATGATGTGGTGGATTTGTGGTTCCTCATTGACTTATGTTTTCTTCTGTGGTTTAATTCTTTAGAGGTTGATTTAGCATGTGCTTCTGAAAGATTTTTACTTTAAGGTTTTATCTTAAATGTAATCTATATAAATAAAGTCTTCTTGTAATGTCTTATCTGTTTGTTCTTTGTGTTTCGTGCCATTACATTGTTTAATGTGTGCAATGCATTTAGGGCCGGATCTATCAAGGTCCCATTTTGCATGTAGTAATTTGCATGCACAGAATTTTGCACATGGGGCTGGTTGAGGGGATCCGGTTTGGTGGCCTCAGGATCGGGTCTCTGCTATTTGCGGATGATGTGGTCCTGTTGGCTTCATCGGGCCGCGATCT
>JAOXYM010000021.1:16536825-16553393 GCA_028567055.1 Leptatherina wallacei
AAGTAAAGTTCGACTGATGACAAGGCACATCGATTTCAATTGATGTAATTGATAAGTCCATGTGATAAAAAAAAAAAAAGTTACACGAAGTGACACCCTCGCTTTAAAGTTTTATTTGGTCCCAGATTGCTGTTGTTCAAAAAAACATTTTTTTACTAAGGCTGTCAAAGTTAACATGGGCAGTAACACAGTCTCACTTAAAGCTATAGTTGGTAATCCCGTTCAGAAACACTTTGTTATACTGGGTGAAATGGTCCTTTTATCCTGAGAGTTATCTATACATTATGTATTCATAAAAAGGAACAAAAAAAATCTGACCTCTGTGAGAGCTGCAGGCCTGTAAAAACTCTGACCAATCCCTGCCATTCGGTCCGAATGGAAAGAACCAATCGGATGTCTTCATGTCTCGTTTTGCCCACGCCTTCTCTGTATGAAATGTGCTCATGTGCTGAAACGACTGTGTTGGCTCTCCTCTGACCTGCTGAGTTCTGCTGGTTGCTTTGAATGGAGCATTGACGGGAATGGGAGGAGCTTAGAGGAGGGGCCACTTTCAAATCTTTCTAGCTCTCCAACATTACCAACTCTAGCTTTAAGTGGCGTTCAAAAAAAATAAATAAAGTGGTGCGGAATCAGGTGGAGGTAAAAGTACAAGTGCTACATACGATGTTGTTTGTTGGGTAAAATTGGAGGAGACCAGAACAAATTAATTGCTGTGTTTCAGCATAATAGTCCTAGAAAAACATTTCACTAACTGGCTTTGAATTTTTACAGAAAAATTCCACACAGTGTATTTGAATAGCTATTATTAGTCATTATAAGCTTTGTAATGTTGTAATTTGTGAATTTTGGTCCTGAAGCGGCTGTTCTGTTGATGTCCTGATAAAGTAGCGAGACGCAGTTTAATTTATGAAATTCACCAAATTCATAATGTCAGTACTGGATTTCACTTCGATCACAGCTTTTCATCTCTGCGGAGTATAGCTCAGTTTTCCTCAAAAGCAGATAAGTCACTTATTTCTAGTGTAGCGTTTTCTCTGGAAAGAGCTGTGGTGTATCTGGTGGAAACCAAAGCATCATCCTGATAGATCAGCTCTCAGAACAGCAGAAATGACACATCCAGCCTTTCCATTCAAAATGACACCTATTTCAACGGAAAGGCTGGGTGGGTTATCCAACATATTTATGGAGCAGATTTGCATTGAACATTTTTCATTTGGGTAAAAATTCAACAGATTACTGAACTAGAATAGTGATCAGTTGCAATTGATTTGAAAGTGTCATGCCATTAAACACTTTTTTTTTGTTGCCTGTTGATGCAGGTTTTTTTTGGATGGATGGTTTCACACCAAGTTAAATCTTTAAACATTAAATTTAGATGGCCTACAATCATTCCTACCACATTTCCTGTTCATAACAATACTTCTTTTAAAGATAATGGAACACGCAGCTAACGTGATCTGTCTCTGTCTACAGGACCTCTTGGATCACTCGTGTACATCAGGCAGCGGTTCAGGTCTTCCTTTCCTTGTCCAGAGAACCGTGGCCAGGCAGATCAGTTTGATGGAGTGTGTAGGTAGGTGTAACACACGGGCCATATGCCAGGTGCACCAGCAAAAATTCTGATGCACCCCAATTTTCACAGCGTCACTCTCAGCACGCAGTTTTAATACATCTTAAGGATTGCTTTTTGATCATTACCCATGGATATTCATGGATATTTAAATTATTGTGGACCAGAATGGGGTCTGGAAAAAAGTTTATCTTTTATTAAAGCTTTATTGTTCAGTAGAAAAAAAACATTACTTTAAAAAATACATACAACATAAAACTGCTGGCTTCACGGAATTAAATGAAACTAAATATTTTAAACTTTGGCTCACAAGCCTCCAGGTGCAGCTCAAACATCCGGGGGGAGTTTGATGGAGGTTGCTCTTGTTTGCTGGTGACATTTATCAGCCAGTATATTCTCAGTCTAATGCTTGTCTAGTCAAATTTCTTTCTACAGCTGCATTGCGTTTAATGTTTTAGTTAAAGGGGACTAGCAGGGGACTTGAGCCCTGTCAGTTCAGGTGACATCACACAAATTGGGGGCTGCAGAGGTCAAAATTCCTTTTCTCTTTCATTTGGTTGAGGCACCATTAAAATATCTTAAATTAGTGGGGACAATAGATTACAACCATATATGAGCAAATTCCACAATATTCCAAGTTCTTGAACTTGTTTTTGTTTGTACAGCGAAGAATGTGCACTGGTTGCAATTTCAAACCAACACACAACACAACGTACAGCTATGAGTCAGAGCCAATCAGAGAAGTAGATCCACTCCTTCTCTTTAATTGGCTTTTTGTCACAGTATGATTCATCCCTGAGCTTGGGGAAAGAGGGAATGAACACTGAATGCACAGACAGAGATAACAGTCCTACACCTAGACCCGAGAAATGTGAGGTGTGCCGGTGCGACCGTGAAAAATTATTAGTTGCACAGACACATTTTGAGTCCTCCAGTATCACACAGATGACGTGTGGATAACTTGCGGTGTCGTATATATAAACTGTTTAAAAATCTATCATTTCTTAGCTTGCAGCTGTAAAGTTGCCATGATAGCTCTGACAATTTTGTAACTTCAGGATTGAAATCAAACCATCAAGTGCTCCAGTGTGCAGCTGTACCACACAATATGTTTCGTACTAGTTTGTGCTTCTCTGGCAGTTGTACGAGTGTAACCACAGATTAGTTTGAAAACAAAAAGGACGAACAGACTTTGTCTCTCTCTTCTGTTGGCCAAACCTTCATTTTTTTTCCTCTTTAGGTAAAGGACGGTATGGAGAGGTGTGGCGAGGCCAGTGGCAGGGGGAAAATGTGGCTGTGAAAATCTTCTCCTCCAGAGATGAAAAGTCTTGGTTCAGAGAAACTGAAATTTACAATACAGTGCTGCTGAGGCATGAAAACATACTGGGTGAGTTGAATTTATCATTTTTCTTTCTTTTTTTTTTGGGGCGGGGGGGGGGGGGGGGGAGGGGGGGGCTTTTTGACAATTTTGTCTGAGCATCACACATGTATACTACTGACATTTCGTAAGATATACACAGCTTGATGATCTTTTACTTGTTGTCTTCTCCTCTCAGGGTTCATGGCGTCAGACATGACATCTCGAAACTCCAGCACTCAGCTGTGGCTCATCACTCATTACCATGAAAATGGTTCACTTTATGACTACTTGCAGCGAGTTGCAGTGGAGACGTCGGAGGGTCTGGCGATGGCAGCATCAATAGCATGCGGCCTTGTGCACCTGCACACGGAAATTTTCGGCACAGAGGGGAAACCAGCCATCGCACACCGGGACTTGAAGAGTAAAAATATCCTGGTGACCAAGGAGCTGCGCTGCTGCATCGCAGACCTCGGTCAGCAATTGTTCGACCATTTTATCTCCTATAACTATTTATTTGTTCTTTAGTTTGGCTTCAGCTTAACTTTGAACCCTTGGAAGGAAAAGAGCTGCTTGAGCAAAGCACTAAGGATCAATTAATTAAACAGAAACACCAGTTAGAATTAGAATTTTTCATCGGTAACACATATCTTTTTATTTTTCCAGAAGATTGAAGGCTTAGATAGTTTGTAATGCAGAATACTTGTATAGTATCACACTGTCTTTTCCCTCTTTCTTTCTTTTTTTTTAATCACATGGTATGTTTGTGTGCTACTTACGCTGTACTTAACAGGGTTTCTATTTCAGGATAGATCCTTTTCTAGACTTGTTTTAATACTTTATGTAACGGTATGTTACAGGGCTGGCTGTGACCCACACACAGGCAGACAACCTGCTGGATGTGGGCAACAATCCAAAGGTTGGCACCAAACGCTACATGGCACCTGAAGTGTTGGAAGAAACCATTCAGACAGACTGCTTTGATGCCTACAAGAGAGTGGACATATGGGCGTTTGGACTGGTGCTGTGGGAGATCTCAAGGCGCACATACAGCAACGGTGAGTGTTATACTTTTAGCTTACTGCTACGGACTAAAAGAAGAGTAGTGTGATGATGTAATAGTTACACCATCTGTGCAGGGAATATTATTGTTCTAAAAGGTTTATCTTTAATATGAAAGCACTGATACATACATGCATACATTCCTGCTGTTTGTAAGATAGTCAGCAGCTGGACTGAAGCATTCGGATGATTAGTGTTAGAGTCTGTGGTTATGCTTTTCTTTTTTTTTCTTTTTTTTTGTTGACATTACTTCTGTTTGTTTTAATCCAATTTTACTTTCCAGGTATTGTTGAAGAATACAAACCTCCGTTTTACGATCAGGTGCCAAATGACCCCAGCTTTGAGGACATGAGGAAAGTGGTGTGTGTGGAGCAGCAGAGGCCTTTCATTCCTAATCGTTGGTTCTCAGATCCTGTAAGTAATAAGATTTGGCAAACCTTAATTTGTCCACGCTGGCACAGATATTTTTCACTTTACTGTGTTATTTGCAACAGAAAGGAGCCACAGCGTTAAAATAAAAATAATTCCCTCTTAACATGTCTAAGGTAATTGATGTGACGTTCGTTAGATAAAGCTTCCCGTCAAAAATGTATCATTTTTGTCCATTTTAATTTTGATTACATGTAAAATAATCATGTTATTGCATTGCTTTTTTCTTCTGCAGTAATCTGATATTTGACCTGAAAATTAGCAACAATGTTGAATTATGATTAACTACTCAAAATATTTACATAATCAGAGCATGTTAAAATGTGGGATTTGCTCTGTATTTAGAAACTAAGACTGGTCTTATTTGTGTCTTTCAACTCCATTGGTCGTGGGGCTGCCTATCACAGTGAAAGTATGCATGACTCATATTTTACATGTTTTCTCCTTCAGACGCTCTCTGCTCTGGTAAAATTGATGAAAGAGTGTTGGTACCAGAACCCCTCTGCAAGACTTACAGCTTTGCGCATCAAGAAGACCCTCGACAAGATTCACAGCTCTCTGGAGAAGGGCAAGGAGTCATGAGAGGGAGAGGAGAGGAGTCCCAGAGGGAGAGGAGAGGAGTCCCAGAGGCAGCTGTAGGATGTCAGGGATCGGTTTCAACAGGAGTCCCGCATTTGTGAAAACAAGACGATTGGGTGATCAGGGGGAGCAGAAGACCTCATCCAACGCTCTCACTTTCTCTGTGGTTGCCTTCCACCGACATCCCTCTGGTTTGACTTGAAGCCCATACAGATATTTGGACCTGTTGTGTCTGAATAAGCCAGCCTTTGCTGTGGGACAAAAACCAGTTACCACTGTGTTCCCACTGACCTGAACTGTGGACTGTTACTGAGTGTGAATGGATGGCATATTGTAGTACCCCATCACAATGCTTTAAATACCCACCTTTCATTGCTCTGGGTTCGGCCTTCCTTCACACACCAAACACTACATACTGAGCATCTCTTGCATTTCAGTTTCTGATCTCCGGCCAGCAGTTTTGGCGTGCAGATGTGGCATTCTTCTCAGAGACAATCAAAAATGCTCCACTCATTTAGCTTTATTATAACATGACAACTATCACCACAAACACACAAAACATTCACTTACAAAAGGAAAAGAGCCAATAGAATCAAACTTGTTTTTAAATCTTTTTAAATAAAATAGTATGATATTTATTATGTATTGAATCTCCACTGCTACTGGTGTATGAGGATATGTGAAACTGACTGTAAACATATATAGGCATTAACTCTACATGACCTTCTGTACCCTTATTGTCACTATCAAGTAGGAAATTATTTGTTCAGAAATGTTGGAAAAAGTAAGAAAATAGTTCCACCTGAGCTTATTTGGAAAAAAAAAACAGGCTTAAACACTAATAAAGGCAAATTGTGAATGCAATGGTTCATGGAAAGAGACAGGTTTCTCTCAATAGGACTTTTTCTGTATCTTAAAATAAGAATGAGATGAACTGATTCTCTCTGCCTGGCACACTTCCTAGACTGTGAAAGTTCAGACCAAGCAGAGAGGAATCAACTTGTTTGTGGGAAAAGCTAATTTGTCTCCCCCCCCCCCCCCTCCCTTTCTCTGTTTTGTTTTACTGTTTTCTTTTTAAATGATGATGGAGGCAAGCTGCTCTTATCTCCTGTAATGCCACACTGTACAAGTTGCCTGAATGAAAAATGAAACACTTTGTCTTCATTTGGAAACTATTTTATTGAAAACTGGTTTTAACACTTAAAAGTTGCCTAGATGTACAAATGAATTAGTTTACAAGTGCTGGCTTTGTTTTGGAAAAAATGTTGCTTCATCTTTTTTATATGTAATAAAACATTTACTGCACTCTTGCCTAATGATTATCCACTATGATTTTAGTGTGTTTGGAAGGTATAACATTGTAAGTTTTTCATGAGACTCAAATGTTTCCATTCGGTTGTTGACTTCTTCATGGCCTTACATTTAAATGCATAGCATCTGGACTCAGAGGGAAACCGAGCTTGCTATCAGTCAACCAGTGGCCTTAAATATTTACACTATTCTAAAGCAAGCTGATACACAAGACTTTACATTAAATCCAAACATAAATCTACGTACACTGATGTGCCATGACTGCCCTCTAGTGGAAACTAGCTGGCACATTAAAGACTATCCAGATCCTTTGCCTACTTCCTCTCCACATCACTGAAAGTCTGCTCTGTGTCTTTCAATGTATCCTTTCCTGCATCAGAGCAGAGTTAGATTAAACTTTATATTCAAACTATAACTTCTTTTTAGCAGCTTACAGACATTTTGTGGGTGACGCTTTGTGCAAAATGAGACTTGCAAGTTTCTGAAACTTAAAACATGTCACCTCATGACCGGAAAGGGAAGCTGCTGCCACAAAAACCATGTGACAAAAAGTTCATAGCTTAAGTGAAGTTCCTCGGGACTCGTATACACATGACCTCACATTCATTGCAGATTATCTGGTAAAGTCTTGTATGGGTTGAGGATGCCTTTGGGGTCTAGCATGGCTTTGATGTTACCCATCAGGGCTACAGCCTGGCTCGGTTTACTGTAGTATATGTAGTTCCTCTTCTTAAGACCCAGACCGTGTTCTGCACTAATGCTGCCCTGAAAGTTGGCTGTCCATTCATAGACAAATGGCTCAATGGCAGCCAGGAGAGCAGGGTCCTTCGCAGGAGAGGTGATGTTCAGGTGGAGGTTGCCATCACCTATGGATTTAAGTAGGTGGGGATGAGATGAAAGTTGAGAATAGGATGTATTGTAAAAGCTTTAATAAACAACAGAATAAAATCCGATGTTCTGACACACATCCCATCATGTAGTCTTACCAACATGTCCGTATCCCACTACACTCTTGGCACGTTTCCCCAGGTGCTGCCTCATATCCGTCACCAGCTGGTAGATCCTCTCCACGGGAAGCGAGATGTCATACTTGTAGGTGAAGCCATCATGAGTCAGCGCCTCCGTCACACGTTCACGCATTGACCACAGAGCCTTGAAAAGGAATACATGGAAAATCTGACTGCATCATCATCATCATCATCATCATTTGCACCACTATTCAGTTTTTTCGAGACCTCCATGAAACATATTTATTCTGGCACTATCTGCCGATGTTCAGTTGGACTGTGATCTAGGAAGTTTGAACATCGAGTCAACACCTCGGGCTCCGTCATGTTCCTCCAGCTGCTCTTGTGCAGTCGCCCCAGTGTCATGATGAGACACACCGTCCTGCCGAGAGAGGCTCCCAATGTCAAAGAATACTGTCGCTGTTGGGCGGTTACTTGGTCTGAAACATGTCAAATGATCTTCCAAGTCAACGCCAGGACTTGAAATTTCCCCGTGGAACTTTGTATGGTGTTGTGATGATCAGCGTTATTCACGTCATCTGTTTTAATATTGTGGCTGACAGATGTTTTTGTAGTATTTTGGGGACCATTTGGGAAGATTAACATCAGCTTACCTTTATTTTTGCATCCTCAGTTGCTACTGTGCCATCAGCAACTAACAGTGCTGTCATCGCTTCCTCTAGAAAGTTGTGGAGTTTCTGTGCATCGTGGTCTGGGTCAGATCCAGAAGTTTCTATTACAATGTAGAATGGGCAATCTGCAGAGCAGAGGTAAAGGGTTAGTCTGTTTGTGTTGAATTATCGTATTTACTAATTGGGTGTACACCTACCAGAGATGGGATTGGGCAGCTTTAAGTGAGTGTTCAGCAGCCTCATACATTCACTGTCCAGGAACTCGAAAGCTGACAGAATTTCCCCCAGCATGCCTCTGCAGAGCTGGAATGTCTTCAGCAGCTGCTCGAAGGTCTCACAGCCTGGAAGCAGATACATGTCCGGAAGCTTAACTGCTTATCTACAAGAACAAACTTATGAAGATTTTTAGCATATAAAAACAACTTTATCCACCATTTTAAACTCAAATATGTGAGAAACAAAAAGGAAATCCTACCCAGGAAAACGACGTTAACAGATTTGGGTTTTCGTGGACAAAGGATGGACACCGCAGTAATGACCCCCAACGTGCCCTCTGACCCGATGAAGAGTTGTTTGAGGTCATATCCTGTGTTATCTTTCCGCAGTGTTGCCAAGCAGTCCAGCACACGTCCATCTGCTAAGACCTTTACAAGTTCCAAGCAAAAACATGACCACTCAAAGATTTTAGCTCTTGCTATCAGGTCATGATTTTAATACAATATTTATTAAAAGTAATTAAGGTCTTCGTTTATTTCTACTCACCACTTCAAGACCCAGCACGGTCCCATGTAAGGAGCCATATCGCAGCAGTCGCAATCCACCCGCATTAGTCGACACGTTGCCCCCAATCTGACAACTGCCTTTTGCCCCAAGATCCAGAGGCATGATATAGTCTCTGTCTTCCAGGTAGAGTGACAAGTTCTCCAAGACACAACCTGCCTGACAGGTAAGAATACCTGGGAGGGAAAAAAAAAAGATAAAAAGAAACATTAAAACCTCATGGTAATTCTTCACAACACTTCCTCTAAACAAGATTTTCTTTTTTCTCGTTAAACTCTGAGACTTACCGGAGATATCATCAAAACCAAGTATGCTGTTCATCAGCGAGGTGGAGAGGATGATCTCATCATAAACTGGCACACTGCCACCAACCAGCCCAGTATTTCCTCCCTGAGGGTTCACTGCCAGGTTGCGACTGTTACAATACCTACAGAAGAAAAACAACAACAAAGAAGAGCCTGATGAATAGACAAATACCTTCTATCTATTTATTTATTGTTTGTAAATTACCTGAGAATTTGAGAGACTTCTTCTGTCATCTGAGGTCTCAGCAACACTTCACCAGAACCTGCAGGAAGTATATAAACACAAATATAGCATCTAAACTAGTTACTGCAATGTAATATATTAAATGATGTACTAAATCAAGCAAAAATACACTGAATTCAGTCCTACACTTCACCTTGCACAGATTTGAGCCAGTCCACATTACTGGACTCCACCAAGTCAGGGTCAGTGATTGTTCTGCCTGGTAGGATCTTTTTGAAAAAGGCCAAATCTTCCTCTGTTACCCTGGAAAAAGGCAACCTCTGTGGAGCTGCAGCTGGAGAAGACTTCATTCCATCTGCACCAATGTGCAACTTGCAACAAGGGGTCAAAAAATGTGCAGAGACACAGACAAGAAATGGACGAAATGGACTCTGGAAGACTACAGGAGAAAATCTGGCTGTAGGTGAGACAGTGCTGTAGAAGCACAGGTGTCTCAGAGGTGTCCTCAGTCTCAGCGTTAGTTTGATTATTCCTACCATGACTGGACGGACAGTATGAAGAAGGTGCAAAACAGGCTGAAGAATATGAGTGGGATAAATCACAAGTTGTATGTATTTATTCCTTCCTGGAACCGGTGTGGTACCTAGTGTTAACCTGGTACTAGTTAAACTATTGCGGCATCCATCAAAACAAGCAGCAAATGTCTAAAGACTGATTCCTGTGATTTTAGTTATATTTAATGGTGCGTTGCTCAGACTTACAGGACATTAAGTCTCCGTTTGCACTCCATAAACGTTCACTTTACTTCGCGCGTCTCTTTGTCAATGTGTCTTTTTTCCGTGTCATATGGTGCGACGCATGAGGCAAAGTTCAAGGGCAACATTGCAACTTGAAGACGGCTTTGTATTTGTTTACACCTAGCGTATTAGCAAGAAGCAGGAAGTGAAGCGGTTTAAAAGTCACGAAGAAGAGAATTGACCAATCAGAAAGCATTTAGTACATTGAGCCAATTGGTGCAAGTCTTTTATTTATTTTCGTTAAAACCCATTTATATATATACAGTCATTGGTTAAAACGCAATAGATATTTGAAGAAATAAGCGCAGAATTTGCGATTGTATTTTTTCTTCTGCAAAATTGAACATTTGATGTTTATAATATATGTATTTTATTTTTCATATCTTTTAACACAGTTCTTTAGTTTTTCTTTTTTCTAATCCTTAAGGTAAACAAGTGTACTGCATGCAATCGTTGTGATACTTCAGAAAAATATTGCAGATGGAAAACAGCTTCAGCACTTAGCAGCTATAGACCCAGTCATATTATTCATAATCCAAACTGCAGTTGCCATTCTCCCAAAAGGATGTTATGGAGAAGGAACCATTTGAATAATATACTGTAGTTTTTAATAAACACCTTTGCTTGCACAAAACTGCATATCAAGCTTTTCTTGATGAGTAACAGATCATGGTACATTTGCTCAGCTCAGGATGTCGGTATGGATCTTGCCAGAAGTGCCACAGTGAACGCACAACTCCAACAGGCAAGTGCAGGGGTTTGACAATATCATAACCCTTAATGATTGCACAGTGCTGGGAAAATTGCTTTTAAATAACGCACCATTAAGTGAAAGTTTACCAAAATGGGACCTGACAAGATGACTCCCAGTTTCCAGAAGCTTCACCATCACACACCTAAATGCCTTTAGATATACACTGTATCTATAAATGCATCCAGTAGGCTTTATATTTAAGTGTAAATATGCTGAATAGGTCAGCTTTTCAAAAATAGCCCTGTAAAAACCTAGACTACGTGTTACTACTCTTTTTTTTTTAATTTTTAAAAGAGATGTGGAAGACCTTTTATAATAACAAAGAACAAGTAGTAGAAAGGTGCCAAACTCAGTTATGGAATATAACATGGACTTAAACATGAGCAGTAAATTTCAGCATCACTTGGTTCAGTCCATCATTACAGACTGTAAAAGAAGAAATTCTATAAATAAGGAAAACACAAAATCAATACAAATGTATTTATTTGAAACTCAAGCAAAATCTTTTGATTTATTTTTCATGCATTCTGTAACATACACCACATGCATGGGTTTTTTTGTTGTTTTTTTTTGTTGTTTTTTTAAACAAATTCAGCCTTCAGTGACAATGACTAGAAATTTTCTCTTCTGGTATTTAAAGCCAGTTTCAATTTACACTTACTGAGGCTCATATTTTACATTCCCTGAATACACTTAATGGTAACATGTGCATCCTAACAGTCAACTTTGATCCAGGAAACCCACTAGAAGGATAATACCAGTGAAATACTATGAACCCAATCCAGAATGAGGAACTGTTTGAGGCTCTCTGGAAATACTCAGAAATAATTAAACAGATGGTCAACAAAACGGATAATCTTACAAAACTCAAACAATACTTAGGTACAGATGTCTTCTCAGAACACATTTTCATCTCAGCTGCCATCAGAAGAAACCCTCGCCTGCTATTCATATGGTCTTTGTGAATTTGTACAGCGTGCAGCTTTTCTCATGCTTTCAGCTCAAAACATGAACACTGACATGGCAAACAGAAGACATAAGCAATTACTCAAACTGATTTACTTCACTAAAAAACTACAATGTGTGATGATAATCTACAAATGCTTTCAGGCATAGCACCTCATCTCCACATCTGTTTCCAGTTGGAAGAGCTTTTGCAGAACTAGTTACTCCCAGTGCCTGTAGCAGTACGTTTCTGTAGTAGCAGCCCTTTGGTAAAACCAGCCTGAAAAAAAAGACATATTTCTCATTTTCTCAGAATAGGTCTCATATTGAAGGGCGGCGTCTCCTCCCCTCAACACATGGTCACTGAATTTCATAAATGACTCCAAAACCTCGCCGACGTTTCAGCAGGTATGTTGAGACAACGTTTAGCCTTTAAGTTGATGGCACTGAGCTCAGCAGCATGAAATCCCCTCACTTCAGGACGTTCCTTGTTCTCGGCTATTTCAAATCAAACCAGATCCCTTAATTTGGGAGCGCAGTGGTCCCCAGTGAGCTGCTGCTGGTCGAACTCCGATATGAGCTTCTTGATGTGGGCCAGTTTGTTGTGTAGATATTCACAGCGAACTTTGTCCTGATTGTAGTTAGGGTTGGACTAATGGGACAAACAAATAATATTTTAATTATATACCAGCAAAACAGAAGAGAGGTGTTGTCAAATTCAACAGTTTTTGGAAGAGAAAGCTTTAAGAAAGTTACCTTTTTAATCTTGCAGTACTCTTGAAGAATTTTATTGTGAACCTTCTGAAAACACAGGTTAATTATGTTTTGTTATTCTTTAAGAAATACAAATAATGTGATTATACACAAACCAAATAGGGAAACCATTTTTAAATGTTACCCTAATGTTACAATAAAAAGATAATCTTGAGTAGTTCATACAAAGCAGATGAGGTAAATACTCAGCACTAACGAGCCTAGCGGGAGCCAACTCAGTATGTAAAAATATGTATAATAGATTCTTGATGTGTTGATGATGAAGTATTGCTCAGTCTGACTGTTAAAAATAATCATTAAAAAAATAAAAAAAGAGTTCGGCCTTGGACATTTTTCCCACCTCTGAGGCAGCAGGAGAGGCAAACAGAAATATGAAACTTTTTCCACGTTTTTAAAAGATTTTTTAAATATGCTAAAAGTTACATAAAATTAAAGCAGAAGTAGCGCATGAAGTTGATGACTGGATTTGTTTATGTAAATACAATACTGTAAAGATCTTACCAGCACCAAGGCTGTTTTGTATAGGGAAGTAGGGATCCTGCCTATTAATACTGACAATAGGGCTGCATTATATTACAAAAACATGGCAATATTGCTTGTGATGCATGAACAAATAACTCAGTATATGCTGATAAGCTCTGGGATATTAATATGGGCTGCATTCCATTTCTGTACCTGTGCATACTGGTTAGCCGTGGAGCATAAACAAAAGCAGAACTTCTGTTAAGACGAATCAAGCCCATCATTCTCCTGCTAAAGTCCTCCTCCCCCCGCCATCGCTTGCCTTTTCCACCAAATTTGACCAACTTTTTAGATAGACTCAACCAATGAGGACACAAAAGTGGTATTCTGTTGTCTACCTTGTATTTATGTGAATCGTGGTGAAGTTGTTTGAGTTGCGTATCCAGCTCCATGAACTGTCGTGTGACGCTGTCGATGTGAGCGTGTAAATCTCTGTACTCGGTGTATTCCTTGTTGAAATCCTGTTTGTAACTCTGCCTCTGGGTCGGGTTGCAAATCACTGTGTACTGCCTGTGCAGGGAAAGTAAAGGAAAACTTTAAAAAAAAAATCCATATTTGGTGGGATCCACCACTGACATAACATATTCCCCAGTCCCATATTATAACAACTGAATGCTTAACCCAAACCTTAATTCTAAAAATCCTAAAACTAAATTCTGACCCAATGAATATAATGACTGAAAAGAACCACAACTTACGACAAATAGTCCTCTGCGTCAGTGTCCACCTGAGGCACGTTAGAGTCAAATAAACTTTCACTCGGCTCTGAAAGAATGATGTCAGTCAGTTGAAAAGAAAAATAACAATGGAGGTCACGAATCAACAACTGTCCTCACCTGTGCAGTCCAGGGAGACTTTGTCTGCATCTTCTAAACTCGGATCTTTTCTCCTTTCTTTCCTGTCTCTCCATCCATCCTTTGCCTTGATGAACAAAAACCCAAATCCAGATCATCAATCCATTACACTAAAAAAGGAAACTTGTAGAGAACCATAAACCAAATAAGAAAAGTTCTCACGTGTTCTCTGTGTTTGTGTTTGCTCTTCTTTCTTTTGGTTGTGCGTCTACTCAGATTGGGCACAATCAGAGGGGATGGCGGGTGATCTGAGTTAGGTTTACAGTGCTCTTCTGGGTCTTTAGGAACATCTTGAGCTGCATCACTTGGCTGTAATCTTTTGGCCACTTCTGCTTCTTGTTGACAAACTGCTGACAGGGATTCAAAAAGCTTTTTTGGATCGAGAGAGTTCCTTTGCCCTTCATCTGCTCTCACTTCTGTGTCTTTATGAGCTGCTTGTATAGATTGCCTCTGTCTCAACTTTTCACTAGCTGTTCGGCTTGACAAGTGGGAAATCCTGGGCTTCTTGCTGGCCAGAGGGTCAGTGTATTCCTCAGGTAGGGAGAGTTTTGGACGGTGTGCTGGTGAAGAGTTGGGAGTTTCTCGAAGTGGGCTGACCTGAGCCTCAGGGACAGTGAGGAGGTTCTGTTGTGGTTGAAACAGTCTCCTGCAGATAAAGTACTGCACATTAGCCACAGCTTAAACTTTTAAAGACCCACATCTTTTTTTCTTTCTTGCATTACTGCCAGTATAAGCAGCACAGCCCTACACATGAACACGTACAGAAGTTGGAAATGTGTAAAAAAATAGAAACATGATGAATAACCAGTAGAACAGCATTAACTTGACTCTGCACCGGTCCTCTGAAGCAGAAGTGCACAGTTTCGAAAGGTTGCTAAAGCATGCCAAAAGTCATGTAACCCCACCGACCAAGGCCTCATTATGTCAGACGTGCAAGTCGAGCTGCTTTACTGGGATTTTGAAATGGGTGGGCTTGTCAATTTCTCAATGCTTTTAAAGGGTGATTCAGTCCCTTACCATACAATTTATAAATATGGTAACAACCACTATAAGCACTCTTTTTCTTCTACTTTTTCCTGTTTTAAAAAACTGAAAGCTGCAAAAGCCTCTGTTATAACAGATCACTTTGATTTACGTTATACAATAATCTTACAATTTTACAAAATCAAAGTAACCTTTCATCATTTACATTGACGACAGAGGAAAACAGGAACACAGAGTTGAGAACATATCGTTTACTGAACACTGAGTCAACGATGAGACACGTGACAGCCGTTAAGTAATGAAGTCATGTCAATGTTTCCCCTCAAATGATTCACACATACATAGCCAGTAGATGCCGCTCTATTGACTGGATCAGATGCTTCAAAGCGGTGCGTGGATTTCACAGCAGTCAAGTCAAAAGTGATCCAGTGCTTCACAAGGGTTAGGTTTCCCCATCTCTAGCTCCACCAGGTTAGATGGGCTGCATAAAAACCTCATCAGGTCTCTCTAGAGATGCTCCCTCTCCTAGGTTCAGGTGCTGACACTGGCTGGGCGACTCCATGACCTTCACTGAGTTGTGTTGAAGTGTAAACCTTCAATCAAACCCAAAAAACCTGAGAACTCTCATTGTTTTACACTGAAAGTTGTTTTTTACCCTTCCTGTCCCTGCAGAATGATGCTGCCATCACCTTGTTGACCGGTTTCCTCCATACATGCCACTGAGAATTGTAGCAACATAGAGGGCTATGATGAGGCTTTCAGTGAAAAATAGCTTTTGTTTGACCACTCTGTCACGCTGCACTAATGGTAGTTCTTCTGTACAGTTATCCCATTAACCACAAAGGAATTATTGATCTCATAGTAGCACAGTGGCCATTGATTAGTTGGTTTCTTGTATGACCAAAGCATTTTATACTAGCAGGGCTTCTCTCCTTTAGGCACAATGAAGGGTGCTGTGCCATTTATCAGCACTTTAAATACTGCAGAAATGTATATTTTTACCACACATCTGCACTTCAACACAGTCCTGTTGTGCAGGTCAGAAGATAATTCTCTCAGCTGTAAGGCTTGCTGCATGTATAAGAACTAGGGGGTAGATGTCTCAAGTAGCTCACGATTTGATAGCAAATCAGAGGAATGTGATGCAACTGTCAAACAATTATCAATGCATCTTCTTTTTTTCTTCTACAGGATTTCCTTTTCTTATTTCAAACCCTAATATGTGACTATTTGGCACCTTCAAAGCGAAATATTTGTACTGACCCATAATTAATATACTTCCAATACTTATATAAAGTGATGTGACCTGTAAACTTGACAGTTACATTTGCCAACACATTTCCCAGCATTAAAAAAAAAACAGGAAAAATTTGCCTGAAGCAGCATACTTGTAGTAAATCAAAATAGATGTGCGCATGTCCTGAAATCACTGACAGAAAATAAACTTCTGACCACCAGCCTCCTGTTATGTGCAATGAGCGATGATAGGCTATCTGTTTATCATCTGAGATTAAAAAAAAAAAAAAAGTAGGTATAGTGTAATTAAGCATCTGCATCAACATCATCCACTTATGTTAGAGCTATACCATCGGTTTTGTTTGGTTTTCTTTTTTTAATAATTCGATGACTTTTGTTGTGACCTCATTGTAAAGTGTGGGAGATCACTGTTAAAAAATATCAGAGATGGGATGTTGTACGTGTGCAACATGGCAGTGATTCTCA
>JAOXYM010000021.1:16553602-16575343 GCA_028567055.1 Leptatherina wallacei
TCTTTAAGTGTTGAATTTGTAAGGACGGGCTAGCTGTTGGGTGTCAGAGATGGGACGTTGTACGTGTGCAACATGGCAGTGATTCTAAGACTACATATGAATGTAAATCCTTCATAAAAGTTGCGACAGTGTTTCTAATTTGCTTCTCTCTTCTCTTTTTCCAGGTTTGGAGGAAGCTTTGGAATCACCTCTGGTTGGCAGCAACTAAAACAAAGTATTTTTCATCCTTGCACAGCTGGAAATATTTCATGTGGTTTTATCATATTTGCTATGTCTCCAAAATATTTCAAGAATATATATTTTCTCACTCAGCTGTCATGTGCGGATACTGTGAACAGTCCGGCCACTTCACTTCCACTTTTCCAAGTTCCTCCTTTTGCTTTCTGTCAACATTACCATAATCAGTTAGCATCTAGAAAATAGATTTTGTAATTGTGAATGATTTGTGAATAGATGCAGAATCTCCCACATCTGCACCTATTTTCCTGTTTCCTGCTAATAGTGCTTTCATAGTTTTTTTAACAGATATATTTGAGTAATCCTGGTTACGTGTTGCAGTGAAGTCTTATACAATTTGGCAAGGTGGGAATTGCACATGGAGATACCTCCTGTTCACCTTCTGCCTCAGTCTTTGCAGCCATTTGGCTGAAGCACTGATTTACAGTCTACTCACAGCCATATATGTTGACATGTAAAATGTAGGAATATAATATGATGTGGTCTATAATATGAAGTCATGCTAATTTATGAGGGTGGTAACAATTGAACTTTCTCCTTTACAAAAGGCAATAATTGTGAGAGCCAGTTTCTTCACAGTCTTTGATGGTTTTTAGGGAACAGACTTGTTAGAGGGAGTCATAAAATCATACTCAGAGCCAGTTGCCTGAGAAGAGCCAAAAAACATTCATTTTTGCTATCGTTTATTTTTTTTTCCTTGTCGCCTTTAATTACTTATTAATGTCTAATGTTTGTTATGTTTTATTGGGTTTATCTCACACTTCTGTCTTAACACAAGGAGTTGCATATGATACTTGGTGTACATCTGTACAGTGACAAGTTAATAAGACAAGACAGTTCACCAACTAACTTTTGACAAGAGAATAGAAATATTCACAACATGAAAATAGCTGTAGGTACACTTTGTCGGTTACCTGACAAGAATACGTTTAAGAAGCTGCTGATCCCCTGAGGTGTAGCCTGGCCAGTCCTTCTGCAGCTCCTTATACAGGCCATCCTTCAGAACAAATGTGCTGTCTCTACCGCTGAACTGTCCAACCTGCAGACAAACACAAAAGTCCTGAGTCATCTCTTTTCATTCATCAAGGTTTCTTGATCTTTCAAATGGAGCTGGATCTCCAAACTGTGTCTTACGTTCTGTGTACTGGAAGAACAACTGCTGAGAGTAATGAGCTGTCAAAATTCAACACAACTTATGGTATGACACTTAAGATAATTTCCATAAGACATTTTTTTTACCTCCACCAGTAAAGAGTCCAACATATCTTTGTCTCCTTCCTCCAGTCCATCTCTCTGCAGCCTCAGGATCAGTTCAGGCCTTCTGTATGGCCTCAGAGCCAACAGGTGCATTACTCTCTCCTTGACAGGTCTTGTTTGCACTACACCCACACTCTTCCTGCTTGATGGACAAGGACCCTTCTTTGGCTTTGACATGCTGATACCCCTCTTTATGTTACTGAGAAGGGAGTGGGATGAGTGTTTGGGTTTGGTCAGTTTAGCCAGAGCAGGAGCCGGAGCTCGCACAGTTACTTTCTTACCTGCAAGGCAGCAGAAAATCTCAGGTCAAAGACAGTTCTTACCCAAAAAACACCTCCTCAAGGAGGTTCACAGAACATTTAATGGAGGTTTTTTATCAAAGTTAACTCTGTGCTACAGTTCTTAGTTTTCTTTTTGCTCACTGCTTAGTGGCTCGATTGTAAATATATATCAACCATTGCCTTTTCAGGTAAGAGCAGGCAAAGAAGAAAAGGATTTACTCTTGCAACAGAAATGGAAGACCTCATTTCACCTCATCAGAAACCAACAGTCGGGTTAGAAAGATGCAGGCACACACGCACACAGAGCTCAGTGAGCAAAGGCAGCTATCTAATTTAAGAAATAACCACAAAGTTGCACAAGCCTGTCGTCGTCAGTGAGGCAGTTTTTTTTTTCCTTTCCAAGACTTCCTCTCAACTGACAGACTCATCAAAACTTACATGTGTAACAAGATAAAGTCAAAGTATCTATATTATTCTCCCTTGGGAGAAATTTGTCTTGGACGGAGGATTTTGCTGCACCGACAACACAAAGACATACACCCCCCCATCACTGAACAAAAAGAGAGGGGGGGGGGGGAGTAATTTGTGTCTGTGCGCTGTATGTGCATTCACAGAAATGACTATGTTGACCGGGTGACTAAAACATCCATAAAGAGGAAAGTAGTTTGGTGGTTGGATATGCAAAAGCAGTGGTGACAAAAAGAAAAACAACTCTGGTGTAATGTGCATGTACAGTTGGTGAGTCTTTGCAAAACACAGTGGAAGCTAAGGTTATAAGTTATACAATAGCAGATAGTGTGCGTCTGTGTGCATGCATGTGTGCTGTAAAGAAAGTTTACCAAAAGCTAGAAGCATAAAAAAAACCTGCAGGGGAGAACAAAGCAGACCTTTATAATGTCACTGGTTACTACACATGTTGTCAAGGCAACCAATGCAACATGGCTGACTGTGTTTTCTGGATATTATCAGCAGAGTACAAAATTGTCTTCAGGCCAGGATTTTCCCTTAGCTGGAGTTATTTGTTGTATAACTGCACATGTGAGTGTTTTCTATACTTCTTACCCTGGAAGCGCCCTCCATTTTTGATGACAATGGCCCCTCGACTGCGTGTCTCTTCCTCTGCTTGGGCCATGCTCTGACGAGCCTTATCGTACGAGTCATCTGTAGCATTGACTGTCATCTTCTTCTGAATCACCCCGAGACATGACAGCTCCTCGGCAGCACTGAGAGGAGGAGGGAGGACAGCCAATACAGACAGAGATCTGACAAATCCTTCAGGACTCCTTCTTAACATATTCCTAATGAAAAGCGGTCTACTTGTTTGCATGCATCAGACGTACTATTTTACCCTCTAGTGCAATCACAGTTTTTAAAAAGCTGCTGATGTGCATCCGAAGATTTTCAGAATTATTCCTAAACTTTTCCCATCTCTTGACATTTATCACAGTCACTTCTTAGCTTTCCACAGCCTGTGCAGTTACAAACCTTCTGCATCATCTGACAATTAAATCCAGAAAGATATCATCCGCAGAGTGATTCTCACAGTCAGCTGGAGGAATTTTAAGATTATACAACTCACACAGACAGCCAGTTAATTTAATATAAATCCTATATGCATCACATAATAAAATTACCGGAAACAGCCTGCATAAGGTCCTTATAAGCATTTTTCTCTGTTATTGTTTATTTCGTATTTTTTTTACTTAAATTTTTCACACTAGAGGCATCTTTGATATGAAAAACCTAAACTATTAAGAAATGTGTTTTATGATATTGTGTGATGTTTTACCCCGTGCTGAGCTGCTTGACGCAGTCAAAGCTTCCATGTGGATTGTCACGGGCAACATTAGTCACGCCAAAGGTGAAAATCCTCACTTCACCTCTATTCTCAGAGCAGGGGATGGTGATTCTCTGTTATATGAGAAAGAAAGACAAAAAAACAAAGATACATTCAGACAGAGACTTTACATCTTTTAAAAAGTACAAAATCTATGAATGAAGTGAACAAATGACTGTGTTTCAGCAGTAAGGCAAGTTCTACTTACCCCTTGATTTTCATCAAAACAGATGGTAGGATGGGAGGACCAGCCCTGAAGTAAGAAAAAAAAAAGGGGTGCATGAAGAGGTTTGTTGCTACCCACATCAGTACAATATGTGTGTGAGAATAAAAGAACAGGAGGATATTTGAGGAAGAAAAAATAAAGCATCACGTGAATGCTGAAGGCCATATTATTTACATATCATTATTAGCTTGATAGCTTGTCTTGTATGAGTACGGGACTGTTCAGACATGGGGCTAGCATGCATCCTGGGACAGTGGACAGCGCTGAATGCAGGTGATAAGGCACAGAGCACTGATTGAGGACACATCTAGATCAGATCGCTCAGGCTACATTTATCCATGTTTGTTTTACAGTCTGGAGAAAACGCATCGGGACACATTTTGGTACCTGACCTGACTCCACACATGCAGCAGAGTTACCACTAAAATGTATTCTCGCGCTTCTGGTTTGCAGAAAAATACATTTTCTAAAAAGTAGAAAATAAAATGTGAAAAGTTAAAACAACAATCTATGGGAATATCTTGGAAAAACTATGTATTGTGGGATTAAAGTTTCACAACTGTATTGTCAAGGGATTTTTTAAATGAAAAAGGCTATTCTTGCTAGGAAAATATCAATTAATAGATTATCAGGTGTGTAGAAGAGTTGCCCAAATTGTCTCATTTTTCATTATTGTTGGCATTGATTGCATTCAATGTGGTCTCTGTATAGTAAAAAGCTTTTCACCAATCAAAACAGAATCTCTATCAACGGTATGCTGCATGTGCACCTAATACACAACACATGTGAGCACAGTGAAGTTATGTAGAAAACAGCTGATGGTCCAACAGCAAGTCATCAGAATTTAAGTGGTTAAAGTTTCAGCGTGTGTGTCTTTATCAGCAGAGATGCTGATAATTAAGTACCAAGCCTATTAGTTTATCTGAAAATATACACACAGGAGTGATTTAATCTCCAACCTGGGTGTGTTCATGTGTTCGTCTAGCTATTAAGAGTTTCAATTTCACATTAGTGAGTTAGACTAACTCGTTTTACAAGATTATTGTGAAGTCTTGTGTTGGTTGGATAGTTTAACATAACTGAGTTCTGCAAGTTTGTTTGTAAATAATTCAACCATAAATGCAACTTAGGTGAATCTGAAATGTGTTGATGTCATATCAGCAGACCTGCTGATGTCCTGTTTGTGATGCTCAACTGACAGCTGACTGTAATGTAGGCTACAGAGTTTCATTTGCATACAGAGCGGGTAACTGAGATCGGATAGCAAATGGGTCACTTTTGATGCGTGCACAAACCACCAGGTAGGGACACACACCGAGAGCTGTCAAGGAAGCATGTTAGAACCAAATAAGAACAAGACTTTGGGGCGGTTTGGATTAGACAGTACTGACTGGATTGCTGTAAATCAGATTGGTACTTTGACTGTGATTATAAACTCTAAAATTCAGATTATTATACCAGTGTGTTATCTTATTTAAGTGCTTATCTTTTATCCACATCAAGATTTTTATTTTTCTTAATGAACTGAGCAACTCCCCATCCTTCCTCGGTCCAGTTCCATGGTGACAGCTGTAACTGGCCTTTCCTGAAGCTTATGCATCACATGCTCTTTGAATAAATTCACTTTGATCTTTAAGACAGCTCTGGCTAAGGTCATTGCGCTGTTCAAATACAGCAGCTTGTCACATAAGAGCACTTTGAAACGTAGTAAAATAAAAAGCTGATAGCTAACACAGGGGGTGAATTAGCCTGCAGGAAAATGCAAACACGACGCGTTTGGAGCATGCGTGGAAAGTATGTGATGACTAGACTGGAAGTGACCTTTTCATGGAGAGGATTTGTAAGTCCACCTGTTGATGAGTGCACAGTGATGTGACAGACAGCAAAGTCTGCCCCCCCCCCACACACACACATTTTGAGTTTTTTTTTCTTTTCCGTATCCATGAACAGACCATGTTCTGAGTAGCAACACAAACTAAATAGAAAAAAAAGGAAACAAAACTTAGTGCATGTTTGACTCTTTGTGACAGGTGTTTTCCCCTCCTCTTTGTCATCGCAGCAGATTTACACTGGTAACAAACATGACTGGGGCAAATGTGGTTTTCACCTTTCATCATCAAAAAAAAAAAAGTGTGGCTGCAGTTTCTTCACTGAGGAGTTTCTCATCTGCATTACAAGGAATTACTGAATCAAGGAAGTGTGCATGACTGTTCTCTAGTTAGACTTCCTGCAGGTCTGATTCATTTATGATTAAGTGGGTCAAATGTTTAAATTTGAGTCTGCCCATTTGAATGGGCTTCCAATTTGGTATTTTACCAGCTGTTCTGTATGAAAAGACTGGCTCCAACTCTGTCACTATTCAGTAAAAAAAAGGGGGGGGGGAAAGATAAGAAACCAAATTCTCAAATGCAATCCAAACATACCCTCCTACTACTAGCCTTCACACCCTACACACATAGCCTTTCCTCCCTTCCTTTCTTCTGTCCTCGACTCCTCCGACACTGATTATTATTTCTAATACTAGCCAGCAGCTTGTAAGAACTTGCCCTGCAGCTTGTTACAGGCTTCATGCCACAGATGAGTGTTTCCGCGTTGTATTATGCAACATGTATATCCATTTCATAGCAACAAGGGGGCTTATAGAAAAAACAACATGCGGGGAAGGTACTGGTGAACTTCGGCCGAAAAACAAAGCACAAACCCGCCACTGTTGCCTTATCGCTTCATTTTTTTAGGTGAAACCCCGTTTGAAAAAGTGTAAAAACAAACTGAACTATTACTACATATATTGAGTGCTTACCTGAAGAGAAAAAGAGAAAAACGACCCACCTTGCTGTTTTGAAAGGCACCAATGGCTCTTGCCGCGCTGTCAGTGAGTTTTACATGAAAAACGGTGACGTTACCGCCGGAGCTCAGTTTACCGCTGGACAGTCCGTAACACTGGTTCTCCTTCAGCACCGACATTGCGCCGCAAATATCCCCCTGTCAGGCTTATTCCGAACCAAACAAATACAGTATAAATAAACAAACATTGGTCAGACGGTCCAGAGAAAGAGCTCCAAGGCTCCGTGTTGTTACCCCTCCGCCGCGCGCTATTCTGGAGTAGATCGCATTACGTCATCACGCATGAACTCAGAGGATGTTTCATTGGCCAAGAGACGTGAATAAACCATGACGTAAGCTTACGTAACCACTTCTACTTTTCTGTTTCCTCTCTCATAATGCTACTGTCTCTTTTGCAAGGGAAATGGGGGAATCACACCTTTGTGTTAATGGGGCAGGTCCGGTTTTTATCCATATCATGGCGACTGAGTGAAGGCTGTCAGATGGAAGTGATGAAACTTGTTGAACCAGATTGCAGTGCACAAGGAATATTCTTCCCACGGTTACAGGTTGACATTAAAAATTAAAAGTTGATCTTGATTTTCATATCTATCATTATTAAAATAATATGACTTAACAATCCAGGATGTTAACCTCTCTATTGTTTCTAACCTACTGTTTTTAATAATTTTGTGAATATGTGTGCGCATGCTCATTTTTGTTTAATTTAGCTTTTTTTCCAGCTTTTTTTTTATTTTATTCCACAAGTCTGGTTCAGAGTCGGCACACAGAAGCCATGCTTCTAAGAGAAAAACATTCTTTCTTCTGGCAAACCTTCCGAATAATTCACATTTGTAAAGTCCTTATAATTGTACTGTTATGAACGTTGACATTTAACATGCTTACTGAGGCATGTAGTGTATGAAATGTTGCTCTTGGGTATTTTGTCTGAGCAACGCATGGTCTGACCTTTGGGTGAACTTGCTGTGATGTCCACTCCTAGGAAGACTGCCAACTCTCTTCAATGGTTGCCACTCATTAATTATTTTTCTCACTGTAGAACGATGGACTCCAATTGTTAGGAAACAGTCTAGGCAGCAAAAATGGCATCTCTAAAATAATTTCTTACATCCTTCCTCATCAGAGGCGCTCACACGTGCTGATGATCAATCAAGTAGCCTACATTTGATAAACAGTACCTCTTGCAATGATAGCCATGTAGCATTATCTATCTGAGCTACATGCCCAGAGTTTGTTTTGAATTTAGCTTCAAATTTGATGACACTACACTGTTGTACAAAGCTCCTACATTTTATTCTCTAGTTTCATCTATTATTTGACCATTCTTTCCTCTTTCTCTTTTTTGAAAACCTTTTTAATGACTTGTTTATGTGTGACGTGATGAACTTTAACTTTTTTGTCGACGGGTCCTCTATTAATATATCAAATCTACTCCCTATATTGTATCTTTCCTGCATTATTACATGTTTATCAGATTGACAAATGCCAATGCAGGCTCATTTTCATGTTCATGTTGTTATAGATTGCATAGCTCAAACAAGACTGCTGATTAATAAGACGCACACATAATAACTGAGAACAATGGCTCTTTGCTCTCCTAATGTGTAAAGTGTTTCTATTGGTAGCATACAAAATATATGCCCTTATCGAATACAATAGCTTTTACCTGTAACTGTTAATTGGAGTTTAACTACAAGATGATATCTTTGCTGAACCAAATTTTGATCTGTAATGCTTTATTTTTATAAAACATATGGTTAACTTGAACTGTTAGCTAATGAAGCCTTTCTCATTGCAGGTGCACAAATTCATTAGATGTTCCTGTTTTTGGCTCCTAGAGTGAATCTAATATGGCTCCTAAATTTTGTGGCTCTTTTTTGAAGGTGATAAATCATGAATACACGTCTCATTCAGCTTTTTATAGACCTGCCACTTATTACTGGTAAGACACTGTGAATCATTTTGTGAATTTTGCTTGAAGTGCTCTGAGGGGGGGACTTTTATCTAATGTTTCAACCTTTTTGGAACACTGAAGTCTTCACTCACGATTGCCATGTGATTTAATTAAAAAACTGCATGAAATGACTGACTTCTGACCATGCTAACAGCTGATTTTATTAGCTCAAATTAATTAGTGTTGAGCGTCACATTGGGTGTTTGGAGTTTGCTAGAATACTTTTTTTAGGTCTCAAATAGAGACTCTTAGTCTATCTGCCTCCCCTTCTCCATTCGAGTCAAATAGAACAACCATTTAGTGTTTTGCGGGGAACAAAGGAAATAAAACCAGAAAAACACAAAGGACAGAACAAGTGCAGCACAAATTTTCAAGCCTAAATGAGCTACAATGAGTTATGTGTGTTGGGGCATCGTGTGTTTCATCCATCTCTCCCTGCCTGTGTTTGAACACAGATGGTGGTCACAAGGCAGATGAGAGCTGTTCAAAGCTGACTCATATCAAAGGACCTCTGGCTCTTTGTAGTGCTGTGTTTGCAACAGGTGACATTTTGGACTAAAAATCATTTATGACTTTGAACACACGCCCTGAGCCAAACTTTCCCTCAAGCCAGCAGGTAAGGAGAGGACAGATCAAGATAGGGTAGCTACAGATTGAGACTCTCCCTCCGTGCTCTTCGGCCTGCTTCAGGACAACTACACGTGGATGCGTCATCCAAAAACTGAGGCAGATATTTTAAAGAGCTGAGGTAAATAAAAAATGTTCTCTTTGCAACAGGTCTGAATGAACTCATGCTGATTGTTTTCCATGTTTTGTACAGGAGGATTTAGATCCATAATCACTGAAAAGGGAACATCAAGGTGAGTGACGTTTAACGTGTGATGTAGATGTGGACTATTGTTAGACTGATGCTACATGTGATACACACATCCATTTTTAACCATCTACAACACCATTAGCCATCAGTAAGAATATTTCAAACCGACTTTTGACCAGAGCATCTCATCTTTTATATAATGTATTTTCTTTGATACTGGAGATGAAACTTAAAATAGCCAGAAGCTGCCAGGAGAATATCAGTGGCAGAAAGGTTGCAGTTTAAAGACTTCCAGCAGGCAGTAAAGGCATCTTTCTAATGAAATTATGAATGTAAGTGAAACTACATTATGACCATCCTTTATCACCTGAGAGATGGGGGACCCCCTGTCAGACTGGACTCCGCTCATCAGTGCAGCCTCATCTGGTAAGCTCCGTCTTGTCCGCTTGCTGCTGGAAGGTGGGGCTGAGGTGAACGGTTGCAACCCCAGAGGAGAGACGGCTCTCCTGGCTGCCTGCAAGGACCTAAGAGGCGAATCTGCTGGAGCTGAGACTGTGAAACTCCTCACATACCTGCTGCAGAACAAGGTCAGATTGTTGCAAATACTAGTTCAACTGAGAATGACTGCACTTAAATATAACCTGCTCTGCACTGAATGCAAGTTCAATAGTTTATTGATTTAGGTGCATTTTGTACTGCATAAAAAAATCTATACCAGCTATAAGAGAGGGATGTTTTTTTAATGCATAATAAACAAGGTCCTGATAAAAGTCCCCAATTCACTTACCGATAGGTTGTTGAATATTTTGGCTCTCTGAAACAAAACACAGCGCACTCTGAAGCATAAGTGCATTATGAAACAAACATAATCATAGAGTAGCCTCTCTCGAGGGCCGCAACACAAACACAACCTATCCAGAACAGTTTTTTAAAGAGACCACGAAGTGAAATACACATATTTGTGCTGAAGTTCAGATGTTTAATCTCACATCGGAACCTCTCACAGACTCCTTATTCACACTTGGATTGTTATTTAGAAATGTAACTTTTTGTCCACATCTATCAATTTCTTTCATAATGATCAGGCAGATCCTAATATTCAAGATCGAGCTGGCCGCACTGCTCTGATGTACGCCTGCATGGAGCGAGCAGGGCTTCAGGTGGCATCCATCCTCCTGGCTGCAGGAGCCGATCCGACCATGGAGGACCACTCTGGAGCCTCAGCTTTGGTCTACGCCATTAATGCACAGCACCAGCCAACAGTTCAGGTCAGTCAGGACGTAAGGAAAGAAGCCTAATGGATAGGAACTTTTACTTCTTATAGTGAGGATGATATCTGGAGTTGTAACATAAATGTGTGCATTAAAATGCACATTTCCCTCTGAAATGTGAGAAAAAAAACATAAAATCTCTCTAAAACCTCATCATGAAAACAGTCAGAGTTCAACACTACTGGTCATTTCTCTGACTATATCAGTTTGAGGCTTCTTCAAAGCCTCTGCCAGACTGGTCAAATCCTATTAATACCTCACCAGCACTCATCTAACTCAGGTATTAATGGATGCCTGCCAGGCCAGGGGTCGTGACATCATCATTATTGCCACAAAGATGAGTGCGAATGGAGGCCTGGTGACCAGGCGTTACTTGAATGTCCCCCCATCTCCAGACACCTCGCCAGTGTCCTGCATGTCCCCGTCTGACATTGTCCTGAAGACAGGCTCTCCAAACTCACCTGAGGGAGAAAACATCTTCAATTTCAGAGGAGCAAGTGAGTGATGATTTCTTTGAATGTAAGTCTGAGGAAATGACTATTGCTTGAGTTTTTTTAATTCACCGACATGTACTTTCCTCAAGACACATTTGATTTGGTCAGTTACAACAAATATCATGCCCAATATTACTTGAACACTTCACATAGTAGCAGTCTATCAAATGTTTAGGGTGTATGACCATGATGCAGATATCTGCGCCATCAGTCTGTTCGTATGCAGACACTGCAGCCTTCCTGCATGTAGAGATCAGTGTTTGACAAAGACAAGTCTAGACAGATGATATCAAACGTAGTAATCATTCATTTTCGATCTCAATCCTGAGGAGAGACAATTTAAATGTGTTGCCGGGGTGAGGTGAGGCTAAGTCTAGACTGTGGCCACAGTGAAAGAAGCTTCACCTTTTGCACAATCCTGACGCCTAATCTATACCACATGAACTAAGTTAGATCGTTGTTAGAGGAAACCAAGCTGTGCGAGACGATTTACGGATTTATTTATAATTATATACTTATCATGTGAAAAACTAGATATACCCCGTAAGTCAATAACGTCATCTCTAGTTGGAATAACTTGAAGTATTTTCTATGATCATATGATTGTGGAGGATTTTTGGCCCACTTTTCTTTACAGTGCTTCTTTAGCTGGGGACATTTGTTTATGCACAGCTTTCTTGAGGCCATAACACAAACTTTCATTTTAGCAGGTGTCTGGATTTTGACTGGGTCGTATTTTAATAACTTTTCTATTCTCTTTTTCAGCCATTCTGTTGTAGATTTGCTGCTGTGTTTGGAGTCACTGCCCTGGTGCATGACCCCGTTTCTGCCAAGCTTTAGCTGTCAGACAGATGGCCTCAAATGTGACTCGAGTATAATTTGGTAGACAGAGAAGTAAATAACTGTAAGATGTCCATGTCCTCTGTTAGCACAACACCTTTCTTCCACCACAGTGCTTGACAACTGGTTTAAGGCATTTATGCCGATGTACATGCCCAATTCCTAAAAAGTTGGAATGCTGTGAAAATGTAAATAAAAACAGAATGCATTGATTTGCAAATCTCATCATTGTATCTTATTACTAATACATGAACGACATATCTGCTGTTGAAACTGAGACATTTTACTGTTTCATGGACTCAGCTGATTTTGAATTTGATTCAAATTTGATGGCAGCGACACGCAAAACAGTTGGAACAGGGGCGACACAAAGCTTGGCAAAAATAAAAGAATTAACTAGAGGATCATTTGACAACTAATTTGGTGAACTGGCAACAGGTCAGTAACATGACTGGGTAGAAAAAGAGCATTTCAGAGAGACAGAGCCTCTCAAACGTGCACCTCTGCCTATTTTCACAGAATAGTGACCAATCTGTGAGAAACTGTGTTGAACGTTTGTGCAACAATTTAACAAAAATGTTCCTTAACAAAGTTGTGATGACTTTGACAATCCCACATTCTACAGTGTATAATATACAACACTTTTTTGGAATTGGGGTTATACTGTGCTTACATGGTGCTGTACGTCCGTGTTTCTCAATCCTGGTTGTCAGGATCCGCTGCCCTACGTGTTTTAGATGTTTCTGTACTTTAACACACTTGGCTGATATGAATGGATCATTAACAGGTTTGCAAAGAACTTGATGAGGAGGTCCATTAATCTGAATCACGTGTGTTGGAGTAGGAAAACATATGCAGGGCAGAGGGTCCTGAGAAGTAGGAATAAGAAACAGTGATGGCTAAATATTTCCAATTCGGTCTCATCTGCCCACATGACATTACTCCGCAACTCTTGCTCAAATGTAACAAACCTAATCCATGTTTTTTCCCAAACATCCCAGACTTTTACAGTCTTTTTAAAATCATACTGCCATGAAACATAAAACATTTAACACACTAGCTGAGGCATGAAGCTCTTGGGTATTTTCCTGATTTTCTGAACACTGCACGGCCTGACACTCGGGTGAACTTGTTGAGATGTTCCGGGGAAGATGGGCAAACATCTTGCCAAACGTCTTGAATAATTTCCACTTGTGAATAATCTTCCTTAAAGTAGAATGGTAGACTTTAAGATCATTGCTGATGTCTTTCTTCTTGGAATTGTGTAATCACAAACTTAAATGTTGCATCATTAAAGGGAAGAAATACAGAAATGTATACCCTTTTTATATGATACATTTGAACTGAACAAGGGTGTACTTCCATTCTACCATAACTATAAATGAACGCATTTCATTGTAAAGATGGCAGTGTTTAGTTTAGCCTGACTCTGGTCCACCTGTGGGATTTTGACCCATGAACTGTCTCATTAACTCCTTTTAGGCAAACATGGAAGTAGCATCAACAGCGGCAGCAGCGGCAGCAGACAACCCTCCTGTGAAGAGAGTCCACTGAGCCGGTGTAGCGCTTCAGCTGCCAGGAAGAGGGTATCATCTGAACCTTGGCTAGCCATTCACAACCTGGCCTGTCTGAACAGAGTTTATGAGGAGGGTATGAGGGAAAGGAGCCTGAAGGAAGAGGGAGACGGGAAGGATTTGAGCAAGAATGCAGGAGGAAAAGAGGATGAAGGTGAGGAGCTACATTTTCAGCAGTCTAAAGATGAGGAGAGCAAGGAAGGCATGGCTCAAAGGAGGGATAATGTATATGGAGGAGAGAATTACAACAGCTGCAGCAAGGATTTCTCTCTGAGGGTTTCTCAGTCGGTTCTCTCGCTCACTGAGATGAGCTCCTCTCATGCGGAGCAGAGCTGTGCTTTCCATAAGAGGACTCTGACAACAGGAGGGTCAGCAATTGAGAAAAAGCTTCCAGCCTGTCCGTCCCCTTATATGCAGCTCCGCAGGAATACCCTCCCCTCTGTTGGAGTGGTCCCTCCTCTCCCTCACTTCCCTCCCTTAGTGAACCAATCAGACTCCCACCATCAGGCATCAACCAATATATCACCTTTTAAATGCAACACTGTGTTTCTGCCTCATCCACCAAGCTGTTCTCCCTTATCCTCTTCCTCGAAAGCATCAGTGAGACCCACAGTACTCCCTCCACTAGCCCTCGCCTCCTCTGCCACCTCCCTGGTTGCTCCTGCTGCTCACCGTTACCGAGAAGGAAGCAGGAGGCCATTGCGTCGTCACTCTGCACAGCTTGAGGAAATCAGAGGAGCGCATAAGTACCAAGTAGATTTCTGAGACTTTATTCTGTCTGAAACTGAATCTTTTTTTAAATCTTAATGAGTATTCTTAAAAGTTCAAGCATGGGCCTGACGTCTGGGGTACGGTGAGGTTTGTTTAGATGGTATTTGGTTTAATCTTTACTGACCTTGGACAAGCAGCTCAACAACTCCGCTAAACTATTCAATTCTTTATTCAAACTCAGGAGAAAAAAAGTGAATGTTCATGGCAAAAGGAGTGAAGTCATTTTATTTGTTTTTAATATGTATCTACAACAAGGGGGACACAGGCAAAAAACGACTGACAAGTTGATGAAAATTAAAACAAAAAATAATAAAATACATTAATTATCGATGCAGATTTCCCACCTTTTTTCCAATAAGCAACTTTTTTTTGTCTAAAGAAACTTTACAAGATAAAGGAACATACGAAGGAACCTCTTATTTTTACTACACAAGACATTTAGGATCTGGAACTACCCTAACATGAGATACAAAGCAACTCCCCAAGGACAGACTGCCTCATATTCAATACTGCTTTGT
This sequence comes from Leptatherina wallacei, assembly GCA_028567055.1. Lineage (NCBI taxonomy): Eukaryota > Metazoa > Chordata > Actinopteri > Atheriniformes > Atherinidae > Leptatherina > Leptatherina wallacei. Next base: position 16,568,524 of record JAOXYM010000021.1, read on the forward strand.
CATCAAGAGGAAAAATGAGGAACCGAACAGAAAAATCTTTACTTTCAACCCCCCCAAAAGTCCTCTTAACCCTCCCTAACCCCTGAATGTTACAGTATTATACATCAGCACGATAGAAATACAGAAATGATCAACGTTGTGACGGCTTTACTTACAGGACAAAAAGAGAGAAGTTGGACTGCATTTTATACAACAGGATTTCAGAGTACAGGGGAGGAAACATGTTCCTGTGCTCTCTCCGCCTCTTCGCAGCAACAAAATTTGTCCATTATTTTTTTTTCTTTTCCTTATTAGTCTTCTGCCCCATTTTAAATCAGTTTTAAAAAATCCTTCATAGTAAAGCATGTACTCTGGTCCCCAGTGTGTTGGATTGAGAGCCAGTGTCCTGTGTGCGCTGCTTTCTGTTTCAGTTGTGTCAAAAGTGGCTGAACTGCAAATTCTGTCAGAAATGGCGAAAATATTTTCATTTTGTAACTTTTTTTTCTCTTTTGTCCCTTAAAATTTGTGTTTAATATTAAGATGAGTTTCAGGGAAAGTGTGTGTGCCACTGACTTTATCCCACATTCATCTGCAAATGGTTTCCTCCCTTGTCACAACTGGGATGAAGTGTAAAGCCTCACGTCTGTCTGTGATGAGGTGAAATAGCATATTTGTCTATAGCAGCTCCAGTTTCTCCTTGTTTATATTATTTCCGGGTAAAAGACACGCCATCTCTGAACAATTACACACAGTTGCCCATATCAGCACGGTTCTGATCAACTGTTAAGTTGTGATTTGAAATATCAAAACATGTCAATGATATCAAAATGCATTTTACAGTATTTACAAAAAAATAAAGAAAAAAAATATTAAAACCAAAAAATGGAGTTGTACAAAAAATTAAATCAGAGGAGGGGATGGTGTGTGACTGGGTGTCTGTATGTGAATGCTGTCCAAATAAAGAGTGGAGTAAACTTAAGAGGTCAGAGGGGAGGGGTGCCACCTATTACAGACCACAGAGCAATGCCTCGCTTCTTCCTCACCTGCTATTCTCCAACATGTAAACACTGAGGATCCAATCAGAAAATAGCCGGAAGTTCTTTCATCATTTAAAAAAAAAAATTAAAAGAGGGATCACTGAGTATGAGAGATAAAAGTCTAAGATAAACTGACAGATGTGGGAAAATAAACTTCAATAAAGCACACACACACACACACACACACACATCAGAGTGAGTTGGGAACTTATCTGCCAATAAAAAACAGGTGTTCACAACATGTCAGCAGATAGACAGTAACACATGGAGTGAAGAGTGACCCAAGTGGGAATAAAGGGTGCAGCAAGAGTGGTGGGGAGGACTCCAGCAACTTTGGGGCTCGAATGGAGTGATCTGATGATGCCTGACGGAGATGACAAGACGCCACTGAGTGGATCTGTATATTTACACAGTTGCTACTAGTTCTGCAGTTGATATAAACCAGGGTTAACACATAAAAAAAAAACAAGTAACAATGATTCATAAACAAATGAAAAGAACATAAATAAATAGAGCTGTGCATTTCACTGCAAGGAAGCTACTAAAGCAGGAGATGCTTCTGCTGGTGAACAGGAAGTTTTGAAATTTAGATTTTTTTTTAAAAATGCTTACCTTAGTGAAAGTAAAAAAAAAAAAAAGGTAATCAGTACCATGATGGACAAAATCTTACCTGCAGGGGGCAGTGTGCCAACACAAAGCCACATGTTACACAGCAAATTATTTCTGATTTGTGTGCACAAATGCTGTCTTCATTATAATGTGCACGTAAAAACAGAAATTACAACTTAATCTGAAAATGATCATACCAATATCATTAACAACAATAATACAATAATAAAAATAGCAATGATACAATACATACACAAAAAAAAGAAACAAAAAAAAGGAAAAACATGTTCACTGGTCATCACAACACATTTGTTACAAATGTACACACATGGAAAACAACGTGGGGGGACAAAGGGGCCATTTCATCCGACCCTCCAATGAATCCGTCAGGAACAGCAACAAAAAAAAAAAAAAAAAAAAAAAGCAAAAAGAAAAAGGATGATTTAAAAAAGAAAAATCCAACGTTGAGTTTGAGAAGCTTCCAGGCATCTGCATCCATGAGGGAGGGCTGTGTTATCCAGTCTCCTCTCTCCCTCTTTCTCTCTACGTGTCCTCCTTTGCCCGCTCATTGTCTAGACCCTGACAGGAAGCCAGAGAGGCTGGGGCCGGAGTCAGAGAGGAGGCTCTTCCTGCTGCTCTGTGACTGCTTCCTATTCACACCTGCAGCCATTTTGCATGCTCCAGGAGGGCCCGTCTTAATCAGAGTCCCAGCATGCTCGAGGGCGGTCCCGGAAGGCTGCGTGGCCGTTGAGTTCCCGGTTGAAAAGAGGGTGGCAGGTTGGGTGGGAGTGGATCCCATTAGGGAAGGGGGCAGAGGGTGTGTATATGTGTGTATGTGTGTGTGTGTGTGTGTGTAAGGACGGGAGGCGGTCCAATCCGAGGTGGAGTAAGGATTGAATTGAAGAAATAAAAAAATAAAATGAAATTTAAAAAAAAAAAATCAGGTGCAGGGACACAAAAAATAGAAGGAAGAAACAAAAAAAATAAAAAAAGGGGGAAAAAAATAATAAAATCACACACTCATCGTCATGTTGGGTGAATACTGAAAAGAGAGAGAGGGAAGGGGGAGGAGGGCACAGATGAGTGGATATGTCACTGACAACATTTAAACACCAGAGGGCGCTCAAACCCAGCCCTGCAGAGCTAGAGGAAGCGCAGACATCAGCTTCCAGCCAGGCTTTAATACAACCCACTCAAGCAATCAGCACTGGGATGGTTCTGTTATCTCATGAGGACGGCCGAGTATCAAACCAGTTTTAGATAAGGACAAAGAATTAGTCCATTAGTGGCCAGAGTTGGCTTTTTATTCTAAAGTTTACATGACAAATACAGATACGTTGTTTAGATTTTTGCTGATTTAAATGTGTTTTATTCATATGATCAGAGCCCAGTTGCTGATTACTTGAATCCAGTAATTGGAGCCTAGCTGTAAGTCCAGCCTGCACATCCGGTGGCTCTCCAGGACGAAGGTGAGAGATTGTCACAGATTTACATAATGCAAGGAACAGGACCCCCTCCACCTGTCGTGCCTCTAAACACACGGCTTGGCATATACATATAAATATATTCTCTTTCTTTAAATTTGATGAATTAATCCCCAAATATGTCACTAATTAGAGCTAATAAAGCTCAGTAGGTATTTATAGCAGTCGGCTGTGATCACATCAATGATACAAAGGGCACAGAATGAATATCAGTGATTAGTAAGCGGTTACAATGCAAGCAGAACACAAGATCAAAAAACAATGTCTAAGCATTTTTGTGTGATAAACAAATGTAAAGCATGTTTTTCTTTTCAAATTTACAGTTCTGTGTCCCAACTTTAAAAGTACAACATCGTTATATTTCATTAAACTTTGGAGTATAAAAAGGTTTTGTGTTTAAACTTCAAACATCTGCTTGATTCTTTGTTACAGAAAACATGACCTTCATATCTCATTGGTTCTACTATGGGATCACTTGGGTCTCAATGTGTTGCCATGGGCCATGTTCATATTAGTAGCTCAGCCCATGTGCGTCATCATAACTGATGAGGTAATAAAGTGTATTGCAAGTGTATTGCATGTGCATGCTTGCTAATTGTGGGCATCATTGGGCCATAAATTGTTGGTTAACCAGGTATGTCTAAACCCATCAAGAGCATTACTTTTAAACTGTCACAACTCTTTTAGTGTCTCTTGAATAAAAGGAAATTAGTGAAGTCTGTAAAATTGAAGTGGCAGTTAAAAATCCTCTCCTCTCCATTGATAATGTCTTAGACTGACCAACATGGCAAAAATAGAAGAGTAACTAGCAAACAGAAAAGGGACAGAACACATCTTTCCAGAATATCAATATTGTCTGAGATCAATAGAGAATTAGACGAACCCTCTGCTTGCATTCTTCCACTGGTTTATGTCAGGACAGCAAGGATAACTGTTAAGGGTCGTGAGATGTCATTAACGCACTCTACTCACACTTTCGCTTTGGAATGGGTTCAAGAAGTTGCCGCCCATTTCGCCGTCATCTCTCGGCGTTCCAGGAGGGTTGTTCATGCCCCCCATGTTGTTAGGAGAGCTCTGGAGGAAACGAGGGTAAAACAAAACAATAATCAGCCTCTTATAGATTGAATCTCAATGTTATCATTTTAGCACTTATTTTTTAAGAGAAAATTTCATGTTTACTCACCTTTGGCAACCCATCCATATCCCCTGAACCTGAAGGAAAAAAAAAAGAAAAAAGAAAAGAATTATTCTAAGTTCAGATGCATACTGATGAATATAACAAGCTGCAGTGATGTGTTTAAACCCACCTAGTGATCCATTCATGTGGTGCGGCTCCATGGCGCCCATAGCTCCCATTGGCCCGTCAGGCCCTGGTCCCATAGGGAACTGGCGAGAAAATGTAGAACAGTCACTATGAATTCATGGCCTCACCGATATAACGGATCTTTTCAGCTCAGGACAAAACAGATTATTCAAATTCTCCTCCCCGGTTAAATTCTTACTGAGTGTAGTATGCTCATCTAATACTGAATGTCTGGTGTCTACTCATGTGACTAAGTCCTGTTTGTGTTGGGTTTTATTTATTTGAACAGTTTTTATCATTACAACATTCCCAATAAGTGAATTAATCAGGAATGTTGGAAACTGAAAAAAAGCCTGAAAGCTAAACTTTCTCAGTTCCATGACAGAAGACTCACATTGGGTCTGTTCCCTCCTGGTCCAATAGGATTCATCATTGTGTAGATGTTTTCACTGGAGTTAGTTGAATCTAAAAGAAAAACAGAACAAGAAAAATCTGTCAAAAATGAGGGTGATGATGTCAAAGTGCGTCAAAGCTATGAAAATAAGAAAAAAAAAGTTTGAAAACATGAGAACATGGGGGATGGTGCTCGACGGTGAGAGGGCACTGTCATGCTTGTTTAGTGAGAGAGGGGGGGTGGTGGAAAGGACATTTGTTTCTGAGACAAGTGTTAGTGCTGGGGACATAGTTAGGTGACGCACCACCTGGGCTGGGCATGATGGGAGTTCCAGGTGGACCTCCTCCGCCTGGAGGACCCTGAGAAACAAAGACAAAGGTTTAAATGATCTGCGAACATTTTAGAGTAAATCCTAAAAAGCTTAGTTTTCATAGATTTTCAACTCACCACATAGTTTCCAGGAGATGAGGAGGAGTAGGCTATCTGCCAGAGGAAAGACGACACACACATTTGAGAGTCATGAGCTGTTCACACACACACACACACACACTAGTGAGCCACAGCGGTTACAAGAAAAAACCATCAAAACTAACTGATGGGGCACAACCGACTGGGTTTTAGCATTTACAAAACTTTCTAAAATAGTCTAAAAGAAAACCAGACAAATGTCCACATGGATCAAGTTATATTTCTAAAGTGCTGATCGCACAATTTTGACATTTTTTGCCCTGTTTTATAATGTCCAGATGAACTACACAATAGTTACAAGTGCGCCTGCATAACATTGTTTGAACCAAAAAATGCTTCCATTCGAGCAAATTTGATCAGACTGTGGCGCTGCTCACCAAGGAGGAAGAAGGCGGACGTGACATCAGCGGGTGAACACCTGCCACTGCGTCAAGCTGTATTTACAGGAAGGCCAGCAGCTAGCAGACGGTTTCTACGTTTTTTAGTTTTCACGATGAACAGTTACAGCCTTGCCTTCGCGTTGTGTTTCAGGTTGAGCTGGTTCATTCAGACCAACCGCAGGGAAGTTGTGATGACCGGTGGTACACTTGGTAAGTCCAGAATTTTTACATTAGAACCGCCATGAGCGGTAGTTTTGATGGCTAGCCTACTTTTAAATTTGCATTAAAATTGGTGCAACTTAAGTAGCCTGTTTGTAAAAGATGGAAAGGGTTGGAGAAGCCTGAAGTGATGGAGAACACACACAACAAGACACAAGTAGGAGTTGGGCTACATGATACTGTCATGACAATTGTACTTGATACTGTGATGATACTGTACTATTTACTACGAGGCTAAAACAACTATTTAGAAGTCGCAGCAGCTCAGTTCAGGTCTCCTCCACTACAGCACCTGCGCACGGCTTTCACGGGAATCTAAAAATAGAACAGCGTAAAATACCTTGCGGTCAACAGCCTGTGGCCGATATAGGTACAAATGATCATATTTCCTCTTTTGTCTTCATACTAAATATTAAAACTCATTTTAAGAGAAATTATTGTAGTTGTAGGAAAAGTCAGGGACCAGCAAGTCTTTAGATTTGATCTGACAAAGTTATTGAACATGTAAATGTCAAATGGTCAAAATAACATCTTGGCCGTTCTTGTAAAAAAATTCTGGTCTAATAAACAAATGCGAAATCATTAATTGTCATTATATTATAACAATTAGTAATCTCACATTTAATTATTTACACAGCATCCCGATCACAGTAGCCCATCAGTAAACTAAATATTTCCATTTTATAATAAATGCATTGCTACGGTTTTATCACGTTTAAATAGGCTAAATTACATTTATGAACAAATAATCTGATGTAACATCTGTAACATAGGCACCAATCCCTGTTTTTCTGCCGTGGGTTTACCACTGCTGCTGCTGGCATGGTTACCTCTCCACTGTCATCTCCGACTCAAAGTCTGACTCGCTCAGCACTAAGTCCGCTCAGTCCGGTTTTAACCTGAAAGGTGTGATACCCCCATATTCCTCAGCATCACTTCAACTAGAA
>JAOXYM010000021.1:16584663-16610267 GCA_028567055.1 Leptatherina wallacei
GCAAATAAATCCAATTTCATCCGCCGTCGTATAAAGACAAGCTAACATCGTAGAAACACAAGCTAACATCGTAGAAACACATGCTAACATCCGGGTCCTGCAGACGCGCATCTCGGGCGTCAAGAATGTTTTCTTGCTTAATGTTCAAGCATCTGATTTACGAGCGCCAAGCGTCCAACTTTGCGCATCAAGAGCGTTCTTGACCCTGACAACATGTTTGGTCTGAACGCACCATAACAGTCTACCTCACACAATGACAACTACAATATCAAAAAATAAACAAACCCGGCTTAATTCTGTGTTTAGAGTCTATGTGGGCGTCTTAACACCTTTTGTTGTTAATTGTTATAATAATATATAATCATTAAAATATAAATATTCTGTTTAAAAATGTATTAAAATAAAATAGATTAAATAAAATAATTTTAAAAAGATTTTAAAAATTCTGCGATTAATCGCGACTTAACTCAGGACACTCATGCGATTAATCGTCATTAACATTTTTAAAGGACTGACAGCACTATTATAAATTGGACAAAAGCACATCATATAATGGATTTGTTTTAATTGGATTAGAACAAACTGGACTGAATTGGACAGTGTCTTTAATAGGTTGAGATGAATGTCATGAATTGGTGGGATACAAAAAAAGCTGAACTGAACTGAATAGATCGAAACATAGAACCCTGAAATAAAAACTTTTATACTAGTTTTTACTTTTTGCACCTCTGTTAACATCTTGGAGTAGTTGTACTGAAAGCTCACAAAAACAGGCTAAAAAGGCTGAAAAACAAAAAACCCCACTGCGTTAAAGGGATACCGTGTAACTTTTGGCCACTAGGGGCGCTAAACCTATATCTTCCCACAGGCCACACGAACTGTCGCAAAATTAAACAGTCATTCTCTTTCTGGCCTCCTTAGACACTGTTTTCACCTTCTTACTTCGTTCAGCCATGACAAACTTTCGATCGAAGAGGAGGAAAAAGTAGCACAAAGCAGAGCCCTCTGTGTTTATAGAGTGGGAGCCCTGAAGCAAAGCACTCCTGGTCACATGATCCCATGAGAGACAGATCCGCTTCTGCAAAGTTATAATGTCTGGTTTCTGAAGAGGGCAGCCCCCTCGGAGCGAGGGCAAGCGTCAAACACTGTATATTGACCCCAGAAATCATCCATTATTACTCACATCGGGTGACCAGGAGCGCTTTGCTTCACGGCTAATAGTTGGGTCAAAAGTTACACGGTATCTCTTTAAGTTTAAATATTATCACAGTAATTCTGAAGATATTTACTCATTACAGTAATGATGTCAATAATGACCCATCGGTTAGTTTTGATTTTGTCGATAAAAAGAAATGTTTAATGTATTTTATGTACTTTGCAGCACATGAAATAAAAAAATGGATTTTAATTAAATTTTCTGATAAAAATAGGTAAACTTTAATTCTCAGAATTTTACTTGTTTAATAGTTGGAAAATCAACAGAAACACTGTCTTGCCCAGAAATGCCACAACGCTTTGGTAAAACACAATCTAAATTTTATAATAAAGTTTTATCAATCAGTTTAAGTTCCTTGGATAATTATACTAGAATAATCTGTTAGATTAAGTATGCATTTATGCTACTTAACTAAAGCAACCAGTCATCTGCAAATAAATTTGAGTTTCCACCCCATTTAATGATTTACAAAAACAGCAAAAGAAATTCATTTGAAATTTAATATGGTTTAACATTTTGACAGAAGAGGTGGCTACATTTTCAATCTAGCTGAACATTAAATAACTAGTTTAATTCTTTAACTGTGTGAGTAAATTTTTTAATATATACAGTAAAATGAATTTTTCTCATGGGACATAAAAAGCTGAATACATTCTGACAAAACATATGTAACTTCTAAACCTAAAAAGGATTTAAAGCCTGGAGAACACAGGCTGAATTAGGGCTGCACAATATATTGAAAATTTTCCTTCATCACAATATTAGGCAGTGCGATATACATACTGCAACAACTGCCTAAACTGCCATAAATAGTAGTCCCTGTTTGCATATTTTAAATAAGTGACTTGACGCTGTTCCAAACGCTGCTGAGCATTTATGCTCTGTGTGCGTCAATGGCGAATCAAATAACGGCTGCAGCAATAGAGCACATGAAGTGAGTGGTGTGGTATCGCAAAGTAACGAGAAGAGCAAGGAAAATGTGGATGCAGAAGAACTCATGGTTAAACAGAACAGCATGTTGGCTATTTGGAACTATGCTGGAAAGAAAAACTATAACACACTACAAACACAGGTACTCTGCAAGACAAGCTGGATACTTGAGCAAGCACCAGTGGAAACGTGTTAAATGGTGCGTTGGATTTGTACTAGGAAGCGTGAATCTCCCCGTTCCCAGTCGGAAATAATAATAATAATAATAATAATAATAATAATAATAATAATAATAATAATAATAATAATAATAATAATAATAATAATCTAAGGAGCTAGAGACAAATTCAGCAGACATTTTGTACGTTGCATCAGCTTGGGATGCCGCCATATCTGCAAGTCCTTATTACCTGGTATCTGCCAACATGGACTCCATGGACATCTGGACTGATGACGTTAGACTGTGGTCACGAGTTATTGATGAGGGTATCGTATCTGGAGACTTCAAGGTTCTTCTGTTTTTCTTATCAGTCAGACATCGGTGCATTAATGTAAACTCTGTTTTATCTGACAGAAGCTGATTTTAATAACTGACCCTCCACACTGGAATATAAAACAATAGTCCCTTTAAAATTGATCAAAGGTTGGTAAAGAAACTTTTTCAAAATTTTTCTATTTCATCTCTAATCTTCGGGCTGAAGGAACCACTGTTCACGTCAATGCCAGTCAATGGACTGGCACCCCAGTACATCACCGACTGCCTCAGAATTTACACTCCTGTGTACACTCTGAGGTCCGGGGGCCAGTCCCAGCTCGTGGTGCCTAAAACGAGACTTAAAACTAGAGGGGACAGGGCCTTCTCAGTCGTCTGCCCCAGACTCTGGAACACTCTGCCCCTCCATGTCCGATGCCCCCACAGTGGAGAGCTCGTCTGAAGGGCCACTTTTATTCTCTGGCTTTTAACACTGCGTGAGTTGTGTGGTCCTCTGTTTTTATTTATTTATTTATTTGTATTTTTTTCTCTCTTTTATTTCTTTTAACTTCTTTTACCTTATTTTATTTCCATTTTCATTTTATTTATTGATATTGCTGATTTTATTGTGCAGCAATCTGGAGACACGTTCTGTTTTAAATGTGCTTTATAAAAAAGTGGATTGGATGATCTCTTTGCGTTACTGACCCAATTATTTTTATCAAGAAGAAAAAAGTTAAATCTGCTAAAATCTAGTGTTCACTTAAACACGCTACTAGCATTGTTAAAGCACAAGCTATAAAGTTCAACAGATGTCTGAGCATGTAGTTTTGCGAGTGGAGCTCTGTATGAGAAAGCATCATCTTATTCATCGCAGACCATATCATCATCGCAACTTTCAACAGTGTGATAGCATATTGCAAGATTTCCTGGTATTGTGCAGCCCTAGGCTGGATGTTTAGAGGCAACAAACATTTGTAGCACTGGAACCTGATTAAAGCCGCTGCTTAACTTATGCTTATCATACAACACATGAAACACCACCAGTCCCCTTTTCGAAAACTCAAACAATGTGCAAAAAGAAAACTATAAAAACTAGAATAGAAGGGAGGAGAATGAATCAGCCGCGAGTCAGATATGATATAACTGTATTCTTGACAACACGCACAGAAGGAGACGCATGTTCAGAGTGCTTACATAAGCAGGCCGGAACAAACACACACCAGCATTCAACCACATGAACGCAAAAATCCCACAGACACACAAAGAGTTGCATCACAGCCTCATAAAGTGCAGCCCTTCAGTACAGAGAAGCAGACAGGGGAGGACCGCAGGCTACAGGCCAGAACAGGGAGGGGGTTTAAGACCCAGGGGAGGGTGTCGCCCTCACAAATATACACTCTTCGACATCCACCGGTTCACCAGCATGCACACCTAACGAACACACTGCATCCATGTGACACATACTGTATGCTTGGACAGCGAGGCGTACGACCAATTACACGCATGTACACAAAAACACTCTCTGCCCTTCTCATATTTGTTACCAACACAAACAAAAACTGAAAAATCTCACACTGACGCACATATATACACACACCTCCCCCCATCTTTATGCTAATTCTGCTTGTGAACATGAGCAGGCCACTGAATCCCTGGGGAAAAAGCAGGGTCGGCTGCCTCTTTCTCTCCCTCTCCATCCTCCCTCCCTTTCACTGTACAGTCTTCTCTCCATCTTTCATCCCATCAATGACCCCCTCCCTCCCCTGTCCTCCTCCACCCCCACAAACTCATTTTGTGGGCAGAGAAACAGACATATGCATACCTTCCTTGTGCCCTAACCCTTGTACTATACCTCTCTATCACAACCTCTCCGCCTCTCAGTCCCCCCCCCCCCCCCCCCCCCCCCACCCTCAGTTGGGTGTCAGCAGCTTGCAGAAGCTGTTGCTATGGCGACAGGTCCTATCTGCACTCTGTCCCCCTGGCATCCCCCGCTCCAGGAGCGCAGAGAGAGAATAAGAAGATGCAGGAGAGAGTGAGATCGAGAGAGTGAGTTAGGAGATACAGGAGTGAGACAGAAGAGGGAAAAAATGAGGACGAATGGAGAAAAAACAAAGACGACAATTTAACAAAGAGGACGATTTCTGTTTGAAACCAATCCCCTGGTCTAATTTCTATAATCATGGAGTATTCCTGATCATTTATCTGCGTATACATTTAAGTTTATTAATTTAAAAATGAATGTGAACTGAAAAGTGTGCAAATTGAGCAACGTTGCCACCAGCAAAAAGGAAGGTAGATTTAGTATGCAGTTGGACTTTATTAAAACCAACTGGCCTGGGGAAATACAAAAGGATCCAACAGTTTTTTTGTTTTGTTTTTGTGGTGCCACACAGTACCGTCTACATCTACCTTTCCATTTCAACTCCTCATAGTGAAGTGGAGAACTGTCAAAAAATCATGCAGCCAAGGAGCAAAAAAAGGATGAATGGTAAATAAATCAACAATAAAAATTACCATAAAAGTGACCTTGTCTCAAAATTTCTGCAGAAAAAACCTGAAGGTATTGAAATGACAAGCGCACACCTCTATATGAAGAAAGAGTCTAAGAAAACACAACAATCCACAGCCGACTAATGCTGCACTAATTAGTTGATTTTCGTAGTCGTGTTCAATTATTCTTATTCTGGCATTAAGTATGGAAAAGAGGGTATATGAAGGAGTATTCAAAAGAGGAACAATGACAGAGCTTTTAACAGCAGGCATGAAGCAGGAATAAGACTATGTTTTCTTCACTGAATGGAGCTGAAAGTTCATTAAAACCCACAGGACACACTTTCAAATGCCTGCGAATATTTACAGTGTTTAGACCATAAACTATATTTTAATGGCATTTCCCTGAAGCGTTACACAAACACACTGTCACAACATCCAGACGGCACATCTGCACAAGGCCTCTTTATAATGTTACCTGGAAAGAAGTAATAAAGTATCTGAACTTTAGACTTGAACTCTCATTGCTGTGGCCAGAGACGGAATATTCAATCCACTGACGGGTAAGGTTGATCAATAATATTTTCTGGTTACAATTAAATGATCTGTCATTTGTGTGGATGTTACTCTGACACACAGTAGCTGGGTCCAAGATTTCATGGAAGCTAAACCATCATAATCCACAGGACCCAAATAATCCACCGCCAACATCCTGATGCTAGACTTTGGTGGAGGACTTGCACAATATTAGGAATTTGGCTTCAGTCTTGGGACTGCTCTATCTTTATGGAAGTTAATCCAATTTTACAATCCAATAGTTTCACAGGCAAAATATTGTCAAAGATGTATCATTATAACTAAAAAAATGTGTTTAACTTTATAAATACATAGTTAAATAATAATGAATAAATAAATATAATGAGTGTTACAGATTCTCTCAGTTAAGCAGTTTATCCAGGTTTTGCAAGATTTTGCTTTAGTCATGACACCCATAACCAATGTACTCACCGGTGGCAAAAAGCCTTTCAGTTCATCCCAATTCCTTTATTCGTTTCTCATTTCTCACAACTGCAAATGTACACAAAGACAATAAAGGGCATCCCAGTGGACTAGTAGTTGTCCTTATCTCTGATACCATCTTCCACCACCTGCTGGGTGACCACAATCCAGTACATCCAAGAAAAATGAAGAAAAAGAATCTGCACAGGCCCATGAAGCTATTATGTATGAAGTCCTACCTGTGGATGCCATCTTGGGCTCTGTCAAAATTTCATGTGCATTTTTTAGTTCTTTAATATTTTATAGATCAAACAATTGAGCAAGAAAAACAGAAAGCAGATAAACTAATTGAAATCCTTCTATTACAGAGAGGCCGGCATCATTTGCCTCCTCTTCTGATATTCATATTATCTGGTTTAGATTAAAAAGCAGGTGGAGAAAAAAATCTACTCTTTGATCTACATTACAAACATTCACTCAAGCTTTAATTTAGACTTATCAAAAGATTGTGTGAAATATGTTATCACCATTTTGAGGCTAAGTACATTCCAATCTGATGTCTTAAACAAGAGTTTGGCTCCTTGTGAAGATGCCATGTTGTGCCTGCTTTTTGTCCTCGGTATAAACCCACAACGTTGATGAATAATCTATCAGAGAACAAAAGACTAAGGATCTGATTGGGTGGTACAGCACAGTATGCAGATGGATTATACAGAATGGCATTGATCCCTACCTCTCCATTTCCCTCTTCCCTCTCTCACCCGTAGGACCTACCGGACAGATCAATAGTGCTCAACACATTATTGACCTCCGCCTGATACCTTTCACAGGGATAAAGACAGAGACATAAACACTGGATGGAGAGAGGGGAGAGGCAGGAAGAGACAGCAAATGTATCGGAGTGTGTGTCTGTATTTATGCATGTCCCTGCCTGGAGAGGTACTAATCTACATTCTGGTTCACACTGATATGTACCTCATCACTGTCTCCTTGACCTGCTGTCCTTAGCACACACAGGGAGGAGGAAAAGAAAGAGGAGGGGTGGGGATGGAACGGGAGTGAAGATGGGAGGCAGCAGGAAAAAATAGCTGACTCTGGCAATCTTGCTAATCATCAGCTCAGCCAAAACAGTGCATTTTGCTAAAGAGCAACAGGATATGGCTGCTACTCTTGCCATCAGGTCCCGATAAAAGAATGCGCACAATCTCTAAAAAGCCAGTTGCTCTTCCAAACTCGCACAACCAGCACAGAGAACACACACTTCCACAAAAGCTGTTGCTGTAGTAGACAGTAGACAGTAGACTGACGTAGACAGACAGACTTGTGTGCACATATGCACGAGCGCCGGATGACAGCGCTAATACACACTGCAGACACAACATCTACTCAGCCAACACTACAGCGCTTAAACAAGGTTAACCATGATCCTGTGCTGTTCTTCCAGTACAGACTGTATTACTTTTTGTTGATTCTGGATGTAGGATATGAAGTCGTGGTGAGAGCTGCAGGTATGTAGATCTGCTGCTCTGTGTGTACCACACAGGGTGTACTACAGCAAGTGGATGGTGCTTCATTAAAAGAGTCTATGTTCCGTCACCAGAGTGACTCAAGTGTTGTTTATAAGTATAAGACCCAAATGGATCACAAGCGTCATGCCTTCTATACATAGCTGCCTGGTTTAACAAGTGTCTTATAAAGCAGCAGCCTTGTTACCGTCTCCTTCCGTGTGTCCATCATTCAGATTGTGCTCTTTAGTGAGGTGTTTGTGTTCCTGCACTGAGCTCGAAACAGCCAGTCTGGACCCCAAGCTAAACAACTTTTCAACCAGAGACTCGGAAAATGATCAAAACAAGGTTTTAAAAAGCAATCGTATCCATTCTAGGTATGTTATGTCTTGTGTTGTGGTCAGTGCTCTCTTCACAGTGCTACTAGGCATTGCATTGTGGGTAAAAAGCTAGATTAGTCGATCAATCTTCACTTGGAAACAGAGGTAGTAGTTGTGGCGGTGGTGATGATGATGAGGAGGGGGTCAGGAAAGAGATAGGGAAAGAGTAAGACTAAAAGAGGAGACAGAGAGAGGGAGTGAGCGATAAGCCGAGTGAGACGAGGGGGCGGACCGGTGTGTTAGGTGAAGGAGAGGGTAAGAGATATAGTAAAAGATGGATGGGGAAAGAAAAGAAGCGCAGAAAGAGAAGGAGTAAAGAGAGATGCAGATGTGGTGGTGTGGCAGAGAAAGCACAAGCTGCAGGAAAACATGAAGCAGAGGCAGAAGTTGCACAAAATGCAAGAGAGAAGAGGAGGGAAGGGTTGTGAGAAAAGTGATAGATACAGGGTGTTGTGTTAAAAAAGGGGAAGATATCAGAAGAAAAGATTCATAAAAAGGAATCTAGACGAGACTAACGAATATATTACAAATATATTTGCTCTGTGATTTGTTTATATTAAATCCACCTACACTAAATTACTGGCTGCAGGAATGTTGCCACGAGCTTGTCTGTGACTGTGATGAATAAATCTGACATTTGGATTCATCGTGTTCCTTTGGTGATCTGATCAGAAGTGTTAATCTCACTCTTTAGACCACATTTGTAAGTGGTGTGGGTCTAATACAACCTTGTTTTAAACACGGTGAACTATTAAGCTCACCGTTTAAATCACGTGTCCCTTTTGGTAAAAAGAATAGTTCTGCATCAAGTAGAGAACGTGTCCCTTTACTAACCATTTCTTCTCTATAGGGCTGTCCATGCACAAGGAAAAATAAATCACTTTAATATGAGCAACTGTGTGGCCTATATGTTTAATCCTGGATTGTCTGTTAGGATTATAGAAACAGGCCCATGCAGGTACAGATAAATATCCACAACTGGTGGGCTCCAGTACTGAATTATCCAAGTACAAACTAACACACAACTGCACCAGAGCAGGACTTTGGTGTTTGTTTTTGCCATACATACATATATATATATATATATATATATATATATATATATACACACACTTGGTACTTTGTAAAAATATTATTAATATTGCATTAAAAGCCAGAGAATGCCTTAAACTAAATGTTTTTTTTTTCATTTTCTGTACCGCTTAATCCAATTCAGGCTGGAGCCTATCCCAGCAATTAGCAGGTGAGAGGCAGGGTACACCCTGGACAGGTCGCCAGTCTATCACAGAGCCAACACAGAGACAAACAACCACTCATGGACACACTCCTAGGGAGAAATTAGAGTGACCAATGAACCCATCATGCATGTTTTTGGGCTGTTGGAGGAAGCCGGAGTACCCGGAGAGAACCCACACATTAACAGGGAGAACATGCAAACTCTGCACAGAATGGTCCCTGTTTGAACCCCTCCCCAGCCGAGGCTCGAACCAGCTGTGATGCTAACCACCACACCATTGTGCAGCCTTAAATTTAATTCCATGTACATTAATATTGTCAGCTGTCATGCTTCTCCTTGTTCACTCTGATACACATTGAAAAGACTACTTGAATCGTCAGCCGCCAAATTTTGGTCAAATAACAAAAAGTTGGACACAAAAAATAACTATGGTTGCTGCATTTTTCAGATCAATTTTTTTTAAGAAAAAAAGAACTGATTCTCAAAAAGTCAGCAGGTCACTGAATCTAGTTGGTGACACCATGACCAAACAAGTGTTCCTCCCGTGCATGATCTTGTATCGATATGGTTAAGCAGAGACATCCTATTAGCAGTGGGAACTTAAACACAGAGCTCTTCGCTTGTGATCGGATCACTCAGGATGCGTGTTAATGCAAGGTGCAATCAGAGCTTATGAGCTCAGAGTTTACACCAAAGAGATTCGGCAAGCAGGGCGTAAGACCCTCATTTCCATCTGAACAAACACCAGAAAAACAAATGACAATTTTAGCACCACAGGCAAAATATATACGTAGTCAGTCCATTGTTTACATGATCACCTACAACCCAAATTCCAGAAAAGTTGGAACGTTCTTTAAATTTGAACAAAATAAAAACTAAAAGACCTTCAAATGAAAGGAGCCAATATTTTATTCACAATAGAACAAACATAACAGATGTCTAAACAGAGATTTTATGCACAAAATGAGCTCATGTCAAACATGATGTTTGATAAAGGTCACAAAATAGTTGGCACTAGGGCAACAAATGGCTAAAAAAGTAATAAAGTCAGGTCTGTAACATGATTAGCTATAAAAGGGATGTCATTGAGAGGCAGGGCCTGCCAGAAGTAAAGATGGGCAGAGGCTCTCCAATCTGTGAAAGAGTGCATAAAATGATTGTGGAATATTCAAAAAACAATGTTCCTCAACGTCAAATTACAAATGCTTTACAACTCTCACCATCTACAGTGCATGACATCATCAAAAGGTTCAGAAACTGGAAATGTCTCTGAGTAAGGGGACAAGGATGAAGACCTTTATGAATGCCCACGGTCTTCTGCCCCTCAGACAACATTGTGTCACTCATTGACACGATTGTGGAACTGACATTACTAAAATGGGCCCAGGAATACTTCCAGACACCACTATGGGTTAACACAATCCTCTATACCATCTGCAGATGCAACTAAAGCTCCATCATGTAAAACGGACAAAACAGATATTTGAACCTTCCAGCGTGTTATCAGTGTTCAGTTCAAAAGCTTGCATCTCTGGTGGTATGGGGGTACACAAGTGCTCCCTTCCAGACGACAACCATTTCAGGGAAGGTCTTGTGTATTTCAGCAGGACAATGCAAAACCACATACAGCAGCTATCACAGCAGCATGGCTTCATAGGAAGAGAGTCATTTAACGAAAACTATGTCAAAGACAACCACAAACTCTTCAGCAGCTGGAAACCTACATCAGGCAATAATGGGACTAAATTCCAACACAAAAACTCCTGGAACTCATAACTTCAATGTCCAGACATCTTCAAACTGTTTTGAAAAAAAGAGGAGATGCTACACCATGGTAACCATTGTAAACATGCCCCATGGCACCTGTAGCAAGCATCACATGTTCCGTTGTGAATGAAACATTGCCTCGTGTGATTTGAAGGTCTTTTATTTTTTATTTTGTTCAGATTTGAAGAACATCCAAACTTTTCTGGAATTCAGGTTGTAATGGAATTCTAGCATTTGTCTGGCAAACTGATTTCCTGAAGAAAAAAACCCCAAAATGTACTATTTGAAAATGAAATATCAAAGCCTTGATGATAGTGTAACGCACCTAATGAAACCTAATTACATGATATGCAACATGACGTTGGAATAATTGAATAACACATTGTATAATAAAGCAGAAGGTAACTGGCAGGTAAATTTAACAATTTTCAAGTAATACAACATCAAGAGATAAACCATTACTCCTAACATGTGTGATGAAATTATACAATTCTTCTACAAGCTTTGGCATTTAAATTTAATTAAATAACTAATGAAACTGAGACGATGAATTTAAGGAAAGCTCAAACAAATATGAGCCAAATGAGCTTCCATTAAAAGCCTGCTCTGAGAGATCAATTAACACAAACAATATGAAATTAATATATTACTTAATACTTGAAAAGTGATGATCAACAGCATCGCAAACCTCTGTGATGGTTTAACCAGTAACCACACATAAGCAAAAAGTGGCCTGGACAGCAACAAAACCGTCTGCTGTGATTCTGCACAGAGAAAACTCTGATGTTTCTTTAATGTGTGCATGCAATCTAGCAATCCTCATAAGACCAAAACTCTTTTGAGGTAAAATTTCTTTTTCTTTACACCCCTCCGTTGTCTCTGACCAGCTCAGTCTTTTGAAAACAGTATAGAGGACTTGGCCTCAGGGGGTTGGAGCCAAAATTAAACTGGTTCCGTCTCCTTAGCTTTATCACTGTTTGGAGCAGACAGCAGGCAACCATGCAGCAGCACACCCATCTACATTAATACACAGGGTTAACTAGAAGGAGGGTGCGACGCCCCCCCCCCCCAACCCCTCCCTCATCTAAACACACACACACACACACAAATCCGCACACACACACAAATCCCTGGCTTAGCCTCGGCCCAGTGCTGGGATTACCGGATTAGAACTCTATTCCATTATCTCCCCACACTATACAGTGTGCACACACACACACACACACACAGGCGCAATGACACACTGTCTTGGTCAGAAGGGACAGGCTGAAGACAGACTACAGTGTCAATCACAACAGATGACATTAACACAAGAGCATACAGTTACCGTTTCTTCTCACACTAGCAGGAAAAAATAAATCTGTTCCTTTACATCATCATTAGACAGCGTGCTCGCTTTGTTGAGTAAACATGTAAACATGAGAACAACAAGCAGCCGCTTCATTGAATTGTCCAAATGCAAAACATTAAGTCCTAACAAAGTCTTGAAAGTCAGGTGGCCCCGACCTTTCAACGTCCTGGAAAGTGAGACGTGAAAAGCAGAATTTGTCCTTCGGAATTTAATCATTTCTCACTTGACGAAAGCACACAACATATAAACAACTTAACATTGCACCAATAAGAAGCAACAACAAGTTGTTAAGATTAGATTTTTTTTGGCCATATTTTTGAGAAATGATGGCTTTGCAAAGAGGGGAAGAACAATTTTGGGTGCTCCCATTCTGGAGGTCATTTTCTCACAACTTTAGAAGCTTCACTTCCAAGGCTTTGATGGAAACGCTCCCAATAAATAATCAGTTCAAAAGATTTCTTTTAACAAGTATTGGAGAATCCTTGGTTCTTTTATAACAAGTGAAATAATTAAAACTGGGGGGCATGATATAAACTTAAATGATCATTAAATTTTCCAGCAGAGTCCTGGGATTCCATTTTAACTCACATTAAAAGACACCATTACTGTAATAGAAATGTCTTTGAATGAGCGACACAGCAGAGTACATCTCTCTTGTCGTCAATTCTGATTTTTTTTTTTAGAAACATTTTTATTTCCTGTTCTATTCTTCTGAAGCATTTTCTTTTATTCATTTATTTATCTTTTTTTAATTTATTGATGTTTGAGGTGACATAGCTCTTCTTCAGGCTGTCACAGTTTGCTGATTACTAATTTAAAAACCTGATGAACCCATGCAACCATGTAGAAAAATTTAAAAGGGGGAAAAAAAACTGCAATGGGAACACCAAGAGTGCATCATTTTGAGTGTTAAACAACTTAATTTAATCTTGAATTCTGAATGTTTTTCGTCCTTTTTTGATGTTTTGTTTTTATCTAATTATATCTCATTTGAATTATAATTTGGGTATTTATGTTACTGTTATGTCCTCAAACAGCTCTGGGGAAATTTAAAGTTTTTTTTCAAGCAAATGTCAAATCTTACTCATTTGTGGTAACAACCGATTATCTTAGGATTTTCTGTATTTGGTCAGATAACACATTTTTATTTCTTGAGAATGTTCAAAATATGTTCCAAATTAAATAAAATGGAATTTAAATCAACTTATCAAGTAAATAAACTACTGATTAATCAATAACAATTGGTTAATGACAGAAATATTGATGGTAGAATTGTTGAATATGAAAAGAACTTTGCTGTATAATAATCATTTGTGTGTTCACCTTAGTACTTACAAATGCAGCATGGCTGGATGTAACAGACCAGTCTATAGATCCCAGGCCATAAAACACCACAATAACATGCTGTTCATGCAGAATTAAGAAAAAAGTTCTTGGTTTGTTCCAATATTTCTGTTATTTGGAGCTATAATCAAAGCTGGACAAGTACCACTGGTCTCTGAGACAGAGGACACAGGAACCATCTTCCAAGTGCAGTTCCGTAAAGATTTACCTCTGTTATCTGAATTTAGGCCAACTGGAATATATTGCAGTTAGCTTTCAGGTAGGCTGTCTTTGTACAAAAAGCTCCATTCAATCCCACTTCATTTGTCAGATCTGGTCCTCTGACCTGATGAAAATTTGGGAAATTTCAAGTTTTAATAGGAAAATGCAGCTGATTTTTTTCCTTAAAGTAAAGTTCCTAAGTGGCTTGTGCATTGATTACAGCTCTCCAGAAGGAAGTCAAATCTATCAAAATATGATGAAAAAATAGCTGGATTCACTATCTGCATCAGGTGGACAAATACTCTCCATTTTGTCAAGTAATTATATTCCCAGATATCAGACTCTACCCTCTGTTGTTTTCACTTCAGCATTCACCAGCAAACAGCATTGGCATGTGCCTCAACAGACATTGAAAAAAGAAAAGAAAAAAATGCTCAAAAACAACAAATGTGTCCAAAGAAAGAAAATAAATATGTTTATAGAGCCTGTCTGTCACTTACATAGTCGTGGAAGGCCTTTGCCTCGCTGGAGTGTTCACATGTCTCCCTTCGGTCTGGAGCTGCACAATACAAATCCCAGAATACACTACAATGAAGAGGGGAAGAAGAGGTCAGAGGTTACCAAACAGATCAGTATAAGCACATGTGTAACAGCTATTCATAACCCATTCACACACTCTCACTATCTCCCCAGTACTCTCAAACCACCTCTTATACACTTGAGCATCTTTGTAAGAGGGACACAACGCCAGTGTCACCCCCTCAATCAACCTCTCACTCACTCAAAATACACACACATACTTACATTATCATACTTGCATGGATCTCTCATTACCTGCATCCTTTTCTTAAACCAACACTTTTACTGTTGCATGGATCAAAAGTAATCTAAACATAATGCTGTAAATAACTTTGGTCCTCATTTACTTCTGACCAGAACATGCAACTAAAGTTATTTGTATTTAGGTATCCTAAGGAATTCTATAGGTAAACAGCTACTTAGAGGGCTTGTCAGGCAACCACCTCATACATGTCGAATACAAAAGATTTGGATCTTTATTCACTCTTCTGTTTCTTTTGACTTATTCTAACTGTTCTTTTAAGGAAGAGAATGTGAAAGTTACGTCTTATATGAGAATAAAGTTAT
This sequence comes from Leptatherina wallacei, assembly GCA_028567055.1. Lineage (NCBI taxonomy): Eukaryota > Metazoa > Chordata > Actinopteri > Atheriniformes > Atherinidae > Leptatherina > Leptatherina wallacei. The sequence continues at coordinate 16,599,705 of JAOXYM010000021.1, forward strand.
CATTACAGACATGAACGAGGAAAAGCATTTCTTTCAGAAATCCTGACTTAATTGCTCACTGGGAAATTATGTGTGCACCAATGAAAGTAAGGAATATATACATCAAATGATATCAACACCTTAACTCGTTCAGTTTAAAAGCTTAAATTAAGAGTGACAGACTAAGAGGTCAAACTTTTCTCAAATTATTATTCTGGTTCTTAAGACTTTGTCTGATATTACAGATGGTGCCTGATGTTCACACATCTGACTCAGAAGAGCTGCCACACTTTTAGTAAAATAATACCAGTCTGAGTTTTAAATCATTAGGACTTTTAATATATTCATTTGAAATATGTACATTCATAGTTGCTTCAGCAACACAATGCAATGATGCAGGTTATGCAGCAAAAGCTGTGAGGATTAAAAAAAATTGAAAAAAAAAACTACTCTACTTTTTACAAATTCAAATCATACATCTGAATATATTCTACTTTTTCTGACTGCAAACAAATGTGATGAAAAGAGCAGAAAACAGGATAAAATGCTGCATCAAAAAAATAAACTGATCAATTAACAAAACAAGAAAATGAGACACATCAACTTGTTCTATCCTCCTTCCATAGTAATAAATACAGGTAGTGTAGTACATTTTAACCAAGGCTCTCATACACCATCCTGCTGCTTTAGGGTGCATTCACACCAGCCCTTCTGAATCGAATCATAGCTCATTTGCATGGAAGGTCTGGTTAGTTTGGGAGGTATGAGTGTGCAACTAAACTGATGCGTATCAAAGAAGCAACCTGGTCTGCCTAAAAAAGTTCCCTTCAAGTGGACCAAATACAGGATGCAAAACACAACTTATTTGGTAGAAACGGAAGCTGCCCTGCATTAACTGAAAGATGAGCAACTTTCCTTATTTTGTCTTTCAGTTATTGTTGATGCAGTGCCAACTCAGGCAAGGACAGAATACCTTGATCTAAAGATTTGGTTCGTTTGTCTAAGTGTAATAGCAAAATCGGAGCGACAGAATGTTGCATCCCCCAATTGAACAGAGTCCCCAATCTAGACAAGTCTGAGGGACTCAGTTCGATTGGGCAGGGAATTTCAAAAAGTGTTGCACTTTCCTTTGGTCTGATTTGCTTTTACACAGCACTTTACTCAAGTTGACCAAACCACCTGGACAACGTCATGAAGTTACAAAAACTGCTCGCTTAAAATGACTGCTGGCCAATAAGAAAAAAAAAAGCAGGAGTAAGAAGAAAACCTGGCTCATCAATTGGTCAGAACTGAAAACAAAAATCTGGCTCAATCACTGCAAGTAAACGATGGAGCAACAATAAATATTCAGTCTTGGAGTTTCTGTTTTTACTTTGGTGTTCAAACCTAAAGCAGTTTTCACAAAAATCTGTCCAGTATAAGCAGCAGGAGAGGTAGCAAGCTACCCAGCACGCTGCTCTACAACAAGCTCAACATCACTTCCTCTCTGGTTCACTGGATAATCATTTTGCTTTCACACTGTAAGCTAAATGGACCAGGGTTCACTTGCAAGTGTACAGACACAACCAGTTTTCAAGTAGACCAGAATTTGCTTATTTGGTCTGCACCAGCATCCAAATGCGCATTCACACTGCTCCAAACGGACCAGACTATCCTTGGAAGTGCACCAGACAGTGCCAGTGTGAATGTTTCCTTGGTGTACTTTCAGCTGGGATCACAGTAAAAACTCACATATAGAACATATCCCGAGTTTCACAAAATTGTAATTGGTAGAATAGAAAATAATGCACATGGAAATGTGGGTCTTGGAGTAAAACAATCTCAGACCCTTTGCACATTGACACAACCCTGTGTCAATGTGAAGACATTTCTCACAATCTTGTGACTTTGGGGGCATTCACACCAGGATAGTCCAGGGACTTGGTTGAATTGGGTGTGGATTTCTGAAAAATTTCACACCTTTCTTTGGTTTGGTTTGTGTTCAAACTGCACTTAACTCAAGCGGATTAAACTGCCTGGACAATGCCAAATTAGCCTTGTTTCCACCAACGGGTGTAGTTCGGGACTGACGGTTAGGGTGCGGGACGGTTAAATGTAATCTCCTTGCATTCCCATAGAAAAACGTAACCTTGCCTGAGAGGCGGAGTATCAGCCGGATAGCGATAGATGTTGTAGCATGATGCCATCGCAGCACGACACTTTCCTTAAAGTATAACCAAAACACGACTCCGAAACAAAGAAGGATGGTTTCGTAAAGCCATTTTAAACGGAGATTTAATCAATATAAAGAAAATCTGTTGCTCTAAACAAAGAGCCATTCTTACTTTGTTTTGATGTCAGGTCACACAGCAAGTGATGTTTTCTTCCAACCAATCAAGGGATTGCTGTATGTCAAGTTCCACTCTTTTGGTTCAGATTGGTTAGATTGGTACCACAATAGAAGGATCCCAAAAAAGTTGGACGGGTCAGGTCGGTACCTCTCCCATGCTGTTAGTTTTGTTTTTCCTCCTACCTAAACAATATTCTACGTCACTTCCTTCTTCTTCTTAATCGTGGTTGGCATACGTCACTTCCTTTTTGTTCGCTTCTTTGGTCCACATCAGAGTGCGGTTGGCGTTCACACTGCACCAAACGAATCGTACTATCCGTGGAAAGCGGACCAAGCAGCAGCAGGATAAATGCACCCTTAGTTTTCACTCAGCATACACCTTCAACTGCGAAACCTTAGACAGGTGTGTGTCTTTTAGAAATCTTCCTAACAAAGCAAATTAGGCAATTATAAGCACCAAGGACCCCTGATAGAAGCACAATGAGCTAAACTGTCATTAAAAAAAACAACTTTGAATACTTATGTTAATGGAGTATTTAATGATCTTTCTTTTAATACATCACTAAAAAAAATCCAAGAGCCTATTTTTGTGTCATTGTGGAGTATTGTTTGATGAGAAGAATTTAATCCATTCCAAGAGGAATGGGACACATAATGCAAGAGGATTTGAGAAATTTCTGAAGACACTGTTTAGTTTAGTGCCTGTAAAAAGAACAGTCCAAAAAAAAGCGAAACCCTTGATCAGTGATTAAGGTGAGCTGAACCTAAAGGTCAAATCTTAGCCAGAGGCAGAAATGACAGGAGAAGAGGGGTGGGGGGTCAGGAGGATGACGAGAGGAGAGGGAGAGGTAACACAAAGGAAGCTGGAATGCAACGGGTTAATCTGCTGAGAAGCCCTCTACCATGTGAACAAAGGGGAAAAGTGGGAGGTGTTGGAGGGGAGGGGGGCACACAAAGGGTGACGGGGGGAGAAGGGGGAAGGGAGATGGGGCTCCATTGCCAAACCATCTGGATCTATTGTTTCAGAAACAGGGGGGTGAAGATTGGAGAGCTGGAGGAGGGGTGAAGACGGGGAGGAGGGGGGGGTCACGCCCTCTGTATGTCTGGTCAACCCCAAGGCTGAGACTCTGCCAGACCTTCCACTCACAGAAGTCATTTTTTAATCATCAGTAAATGCAGGCATCTAAACTCAGATCTGGTATCCTACAAGTAATTCATTCTATGAATATTTATAACCATTATGAGAATAGACGCTCAAAAATAGCTGGTCAAGTCTGACACCACAGCCTTACCAGGTGTGTATGTGCCAGTGGAGCAAGCGAAACTGTGAAATCTGCTAATACAGTCAGGCAATAAAATGACCATGCTTTAAAAAAAGAAAAAAAATGATAAAAATAGAAACGCAGCTGTTAATTTAGGAGAAACTGACAGCAATACCTACCACCACCATGAATGGAGGAATCCGGGTGGCTCCCCTAATGTAATATTCTTCTCCCATCGAATCTGAGAAGAGAAAGGATAGTCACTTGCGGCCAGCATAGAGAGGATTATGTGTGCAGGTTCAGGGGTTAAGAACATATAATCAGTGAGTCTCTTACTGTCAGTGTTCTCTGATGGCATCTTTCTAGCTCTGCTGATGTCCATCTTACTGTATTTCTTTATTTTGTCTCATCCTGGTCTTCCTTTTACATCTGATGCACATTCATGAATACGATGTATGATTTACTCATTCACTGCTGGGTTGCTTGTGAATGGTTAGCTTGAACCCAAAAAAAGGCTTCTGGGTTTGTTTGTTTTTTCAACAAACACCTAAATGCCAACAAATGTCTACCATGCCCTTAAACAATGTAATGTGTGATGGTTTTACTTCACTATGGTGGACAGTGAGCATGATCTGGTGTAACTTTATAGCATTTCCTTTTGAAAAATTCATGCAACACCTTGCAGCCTGTAATCGTGTTTAGCATGTTTGCAGTGACAATGCACGCTGCTGTAAAACATGCCCAAGAACAGGGATGCCTCATATAAAGCTTAGGAAAGAAGAAAGTTGTTTTGTATTCAGAAGTTATCATGGCCCGTCTTTCAGCAACATGTTTCAACAAGAAGAGGTTGAAGTTAAAGTAGACAGGTGATTCCCACAGACAGACACAAAGAATGAAGAGGTTTATAACCTGTCGGTTTGAGCTCAGTGCTTTCTAAACTAGTTTGAGTCAAAGTAGAGCCAACTTACCTCAGACAGGAAGGTCTGTGCTGACTTCTGTGCTCCCACATGTAGAAGGTACTCGTACACATATAACGCTAACCTGAAATCCAAAAAGACAGAACAATTTTATGCATCAAATTCTCAAGAACTCATACTTTTTTTTTTACTTTGCATAAAAACAACACGAAGATTAGGTGGTAATGGAGTAGGAATAGATTAAAAAGTGGGTTGATAGTATTGCCTAAAACAACATCCACCAAGGGTAACACACAAACACAATATGCATGCTACTTTTTTTGACAGAACTGACAGTTGACCTCATAGCAGCTTCTTGTCCTGCAATCTGAAACTGAAACAGATTAGCTGCACGGAATAAAGATGCCCTGGACATCCAAAAATCATTCTGTTGTTCTTCAGCGAAAGTACGTTTCTGTGTTATTGGAGTTTGCCTCCACACCTCAATATACTCAGCCTTTAACTCTACATTTATATGCAAACAAGTAAAAAGTCCTTTTAGCAGGATTAGCATCAGCACTGTCTTGGCCAGGCTTGTGGTTGCCATGTAAACAAAGAGTGATATTGGCCTATACCGGGGAAATTAAACCAAGAAGATAGCGGCATACAATCTGATGTCGCAAACCATACACTTCAGTTTTCCACTCCACAAATACATGCTCCAATACATTCGGCTTCAGTCCCAACACAGCGTTTATCTACATACCTGTGTTTGTGAATAATGCTTTAGACAGACCTTTTACGTTCCCTGTTGAGCAACTACTCTCATTACTGAGAAGAAGGTAGGAGAGGCTGTTTTAGGTAATACATCGGTCTATGGGAGGTCGCTAAAGTTCTTGAATTTTCATAATATCGTTGAGCAACAACAAAGTTTCAAACTCAACCTAACAAGTTTAGAGTTGCCTCTGTCAAGTTACTGTGTGGCTGGTCACAGGATTGGTATACCAGTCTCTCCCTGCCTGCAGCTTCCAGCAATGCTAGGTTGTGTCTGAGACAACCTGTTGCCTCCTACTCCAACTTTCTTCATAGTTTTTCTCTTTCATTAAATCAGTTGAAATCAGATTGACCGTGATATTGTCAGTGTGCAAGCACAGTATAGGCAAAGAAAGGGGAAAATACAGGCAGAGAGGGAAAAAAAAGAGTCAGGTAATAAGAAAAACTAGCCAACTATTTTAAACAAAACTATCCGATGAGTCAGCTATCCATGCCAAAACAGGTACAAACTTATGCACTCCCACAAAAGTGCCCATGTAAAATCTAAACCTGTTAATATTCAAGTAAAAGAATATAGATAGTGTAAAAGGCTGACTTACACTAGGGGGGTCTGCATTAATGTAAATACTACAGGTATTTGGGTATTTTATGCAGGTTATTCTTTGCCCGTCTGACACATTCCTCCAGACTTTTACCTACTGAAATAGATCTGTTACATTCAAGTCACTTCTAAAATGATTAAGTCCGTCAGGATCAGGTAAATTTCTGTGTGTGTTTTACGTTTGGTGTCTGTGTTAACATCCTCTCTGTGGTGCCAAAGCCTTTGATGATTTTTTTTGTTCGCTAGAGCTGAAAAACTGTGGTGATGGGAAAGCTTAGAACAAGGAAACACTGCACTCAGAGGGAGGATTACAATTAGAAGAGAAACTGATAATAGCAGGGAACGAACATGGATAACCACTGGTGCGCCATTTCTTTGTCATAGGAATGTGTTATGGACACATTGTGTTACTGGTGTCCATAACATATGGACAAAAAACTTTCTCATTAGGTTTCATCTTAGCTTGGTGAAAAGAGGCTGAAGGACCATTTAGGTTCTTAGAAAGTTTCTGAACTAGGTGGACAGTATATATTTTCCTCCTACTTCTGTTCATCATATCAGTCTTAATCCTCCAAAGCCCACTAATGACAACATAACCCAAATTAATTCAGAGTGGAAAAACAAGTATCTGCCTGAAAGCACCACATATTAACATACATAACTCCATATGGCATGCATTTCCCGCCCACCCCAACAATATTTTAAAAGCTCTCATCAGACTTTTTTTTAAATCAATGCTATTATAAAAGGCCAACAACACTTGAAAATGGCAATCCACCAGAGTCTATTAGCAGACACAAGAATCATGCTGTGGAGTGGGAAACCCCCATCAGCCCAACATTGTACTCCTAACTCCTTCACTTAGTCATGTTTAATAGGCTGTTAATGGACCATCAATCGACCCGCAGCGTGGATATGACAGTGCCCCGTGTGCGCAGAGCAGACAGTCCACTGACAGGCCAATAAGGCCCTAATGAGAAGGACAGTAGCTCAGTGTCATAGTCCCCATCATTAGTCAATGAACTGATCAATGAAACATGGTTTTGAGATAATCAGGCTGTTGTGCACTTTTGGTTTGAACCACTGATAGCTCGTTGGCTTTTCCAGTGGCATCTTCCTTTGTACCATTACTGAATAGTGAGATGAAATTAACATCTATTTAAACCCATCTTCTGCATTTATGCCTCTTGAGATGAAACACGAGCAGACAGTTAAAAATTGGAAGGGAAGTAGATAAGCTCTATGAGCATCTTCTGAAAAATGAAATGGGATACAGTTTAATCAGTCTGTTGTCTGCAACTGCTGCAATTATCCACAAAAATATCAGCATCACCGGGCCCATTAAATACTCACACACTAGGTGAAGATTTGAATTTGGAGCACGTCTATAAATCACTGCATGTTATACCACCGTGCTTTCTTAACATTTTGTCTCGAACAACAGAACACTGAACAAGACTCTCTGTTACAAAGTTAGCAAAGAGGAGATACTTTAAATGTGTCCTGACCGAATACTTTGCCTGTTTTCAGAAGACGGATTACAAAATCGCCCCAGTATGAGCACGCAGTTCAATATTTAGGTGTGGCATTGTGCACCAGTCACACGCTGCTTTCGTATTTGACTTCTGGCTTTTTTCTTTTTTTTCCACCAACAGAAAGTTATTAACAAAAAAAGAAAAGAAAAAAGATTTCTGGCATTTGAGTCAATTCAGACTCTTGAAGCTGATAAGAACTGCACTGTCAATCAATTCTCTTCTTCTCCGACTAATCACATGTATAACCATTTAATCCAACTTTCCAACACATTATCGTTACTGATGTGTGTGATCCTTAGAGAACAATTATAGATAAGTAAATGCGATTTAAGTAAATGTCCACCTAGCATATGGTTAATCAATGCATGCTTTTTATTTAACGAGAGTATCCAGGTTAAACTGCATTGATGTTTGCTCACAATTGCTGCTATGAAGGGAAAGAAGAAATGACAGCTGCTCTACTCTGTTACAGCAGATATGACCTGTGCCTGAACTGATTTTACTACCAATGGTATGCAAATATATTGTTAGTATGCAAATGTAGTCTGCAGAAGATATGAACAGGCAAACAGTGATTCTAGTGTAGGGCAGATGATACCTTAATCACACAGTAGTGTGCAAAAGTTTTGAGCCACCCCTCATTTTGCCATTTATTGCCATCTAAAAAGGGAAAAAAAGGTGCAGGGATTTATGGAATTGTGCAAACATAAATATAAACCGTACATGACACAAAAACAGTACAATTCAGACTTCAGTGAATAGCAGACAGTTTAACTGATGGAACTGATGCATCAAAAACTAAACAAGTGTCTAAACAATGAAACGACGACTAAATGTTCTGGTTTAACTACAACTTTTATTTAAACAGTCCTCTTCCTCATTCTGTTTACATTTGGATACCATCCCACCAAGATGACCCCTAACACATACATTTTTGAAGCATTAACATTTCCATGTTGTTCATCACCCATTCTTGTTAGCTTTTCTTTCAATAGATTTTTTGAGATTTATAAATGACTATTGCATGATTCTACTTAAATGTCCTACATTTATGACAGTGAATCAGTGTAGCCTCAACTTTTTACATGTTTTGCACATTTCACCCAGAAATGTAATATTCCTACGTTTGTGTGAGTAGTGTAGGTTCAAATAGTCTGGAACAAATGCAGGATTGAAGCCAATGTCTGATGGAAAACTTTGAAAGACCTTCAGAAAGTCCAAAAGATTTTTTGCTTCAAAAGGATGACTGAAAGTCCAACTCCTTGAAAGCAAGAAATAAGGGATGGCTCAAGACTTTTGAACAGTTTAACATTTTGTCCTTTGGACAGAAATAACACAGAGGGTTTTCCACTGAAGAAGTGTCTTTAATACTTGTTTCTAAATAAATTAGGATTACGTGAGCTTGTATGTTTTTTCACCATTTTGACCAAATATCCACATCAGAAAATAATGGAATTCTCGTTGAAGTGCTGTTTAGTCTTATTGGCCACATTTACATGAAAGTTTTAATTCCCCTTTAATTCTGAATGAAAATTAAATCCTCTTTAAAATATATTGTAAAAAAGACCTTGAGAACACCTAATTCAGAATGAAAATTACTATTACAAATTAAACTTAAATATTAAGTAACTGGCTGGTTTATTCTGATTTTAAATACCAATTGAATAATTCCTGGATCATGTATTTGTTCAATCCCCTTTAAATTAATTCCGGTCATTCTGCGCATGCCAGTTTCCTTGTCCCATCGTGATGACGCACATATTTCATGCTGGCAGACACAGCTGAAAAGAAAAGAAGCAAGAACTGGAGTTTGTTTTTTATTCCTGTAGAGGTGAGTACGTCACACCCGCCCCCTGTCCAATCAGATCCCGTCCCACCCCCCAGATCTGGAGCAGAACTTAATAAAAGGCGATTAAATGTGTTTTTCATGTAAACCTTATTTCAGAATGTCTAGTTCCTGTAAGCACAAAGGAGAATACTTTAATTCAGAATTATTTTATACAGAATAATTAATTCCGATTACATTAATTAAATGTATCCAATTACACAGTTACATTAGAAAACATGTAACCGTGGCCATTGTGCTGGAGTTTATTGAAAGGAGTGGAATTTGCACACAACCTATCCACAATAGACAAACATTATAAAACATTATGTACTCATAAAAAAAAAACTACGATTATACCAACAATTCAGACACTGAAGATGAGGTTTTGACACCAGTGTAACCAGTCAACAACCTGCATACTTTCAACATCATCATGTGTGTCAGTCATCCTTTACTTGATCCTGCTCGTCATTATGGGTGCTCTTCCACTGTCCATGTAAAGTGTACTAGATGGCCACAGTAGTCGAACTACCTCTTTGCACTGAAACATCAACTAATTTCACAGTGAAAAAACGAGACTAATGTCCACAAAAAATGAAAACAACCATTGTTTGGTACTGATATTATACAATCAAGATTCTATAGTTTATTTGTAACATGCTTCGAATCACAGTCACCAGTTGAAGTGAACCATGAAAATCTCATTCTAACATGTGACATTAGTCTCTTACTATAAGTGGGCCGGTCCAGGTTAAACTGGAGATTGTTAAACTGGAGATTTCAGCATCTTGCATAAAAAGGGATAATAGTTTCAACATGTAGTGCATCTGTTTCTGTATGTAGTCATTGGGTCATCTTGCTCAGAAGGTGATAAACAACTATGGGTGTTTTTTTTTTGTTTTTTTTTGTATATAATCATAAGATAAGTAAACATACAATAACAGGGTGAAACATAAACTTCCTCAACTTCCCACTGCTATGTTCTGCTTATTTAATCAATCTGAATAAGTCTGTAATCCTACACAGCGATAGCTATCCTAAAGCAATAATAAATCATGACATAATTTAACAAAGGCATCAGGTCAAACAGGTAGTTGCACGGTTGGCCGATAGCTTAGGAGGTTAAAGAACGTACTTCTGCTGAGACACACAAACACTTGACCACTTTAGCCAGGGGAATCTGACCACTTTCTGAGGCTCCCAGCAATTTGTAGGTCACAAAGCTCTCTGTGACCGCTGGTGTAGGGTGTAAGTCACTGCCACTTGCAGGTCAGCGTAGTACTGGCGCACACACACACACACACACACACACACACACACACACACACACACACACACACACACACACACACACACACA